>SNQJ01S0023358.1:36016-46860 GCA_010110895.2 Picea sitchensis | reverse complement strand
CACTCTGTATTTTTACAGTCTCTGTACATTTCTTTCATTAATAGAAATCGTGTATTACTGTATCTCTGTGTTTATGGTTGCATCTCTGATACATTTATGTTATATTATTGAATATCTGCAATATCTTTGTGCATTTATTTATATTATCTCCAATCTCATTTCGTGCCGAAAATAATCCGGATCAGGCAGGGTGGTGCAAGGGAGAACTGTTGTTCTCTATTTTACAGGTTGGTGCCTATGTGACTGGAAGTTGGTGCTTTCATCCAGTTGGTGCTGGAACACTTAGGGAGTTGTTGCTCCCTTCTAGTGGGTGCTAGAGAAACTAGGGAGTTGGTGCTTCCTTCTAGTGAGTGCTAGAGAAACACAGGGAGTTGGTGCTTCCTTCTAGTTGGTGCTAGAGAAAACAGAGAGTTGGTTCTCTCAACAAGTTGCAGCTTGCAAAACAGAGGTTGTAGCCTCACAATGAGTTGGAGCTAATATCTATCATAATGTACAGAATGTAAAGATTACTTGTCATACCAAGAAGAAGAGGTTTTTACCCTTTATGGGTTTCCTCAGGAAATATATGTCTCTGTATATTTCATATGTGTGATTGATGTCGAATGTTCTATTGATTTCCTCCCTTCATTATTGTGATTGTCATTAAGTTCTCTGCAAAGAGTTTGAAATAAGCATAATTGTTTAAGCACGGTAACAACTGATTCACCCCCCCCCCTCTCAGTTGTCCAACAGTCCCAATCAGAGATGATGGTATGTGGTATCTGTTGGCCCTTGGCTATGTAAGAAAGCGAAGATTAAGGAAGAAAGGAAAAGTATGAACTGCGGGAAAGGCACATAAACTAAGGAAGGGTCGAAGTGGGTAAAGAAGCAGAAAAGAAGGAATGAAGTAAGGAAAAGCAAGTCATTGAAAGAGAAGGTTAAGGAAGATAACGAAACAATGAAGATGGATCGTGGAAAACCTAGCAAGAAGAAAAAGACACCAACAGGTGCTTTGGATCACTTCACGAAAAAGAAGGAAGGACAGGCTGGCAAAGCCCTAAAAACACGGGTCAAGTGGACCTAGGGTTTTGGACCTAGGGTTTTGGAACTAGGGTTTTTCATCTAGGGTTTTGACACCTAGGCTTCAGTCTAAGGTTGTCCAAGAGTCATGTAATCTATAAATAAATTTCTAGAAGAGTCGAGACGGTTGGTCATTGGTTACTACTATTGTTTATGAGAGAGATAATGAGATAGAAGTATTGTGCATTCTTGTATTCTGTATATTTAGTTGGGTGTGAAGATCAACCCTACAGCTGGATGCGCAGGGAGGGGAGATAGAGAGAACGAGAGAGAGAGAAAATCTATAGCTAAGTGCATAGATAGAACTGTATGTTTTCATCTAATATATCAAGAAACGCAGTTATGTGGACGTAGCCCTAGGGAGAGGGTGAACCACGTAAATCTTGTTGTTCTTTATGGTTGATGTGTGTATTTTCTATCTGTTATATTGTTATTGCATGGATGTTTTCCCTATTAAATATAGGAGATATAACTAGCTTCGCGAAGCTAAGTAGGAGACTGTTAAGGGATCTCTAGGTTACATTGCGTTGTTGTTCTGGATTCACTTGCATTTCCTCTGGTTGTAGACACCTATGTCCTGCAACCCCCCTATTGCTACTTCGGGTGAGATTGTATCTACTTCACAGGTGTTGTCAAAAGGGCTAGTAGTTAGGGCTTGTTGGTGCAATGTCAGAGTTGAACCCTAGGTCTGCCCCTGTGCCAACAAATGGTTCCATTGTCGAGACCGTGATCTTCTTGAGGGAATGTCAAGGTGGTTTCCATCAAAGGTAGAGATTCAGAAGTGGATAGAAGAACAAGAAAGGGACTTCATCGAAGCCCAGAACAAGAACCCTAGCATTAGTACAGAAGACTGGTTGGGAAGGTACATCTTTACCGATGTGCATGAGATTTTCTTTGGAGGAGTTCATAAGGAGTTGTATGAGTGGTTAGCCAGATTAGCAGACACCCAGTTTGAGATCAGATATAGACCACCTGTGGTTTAGACAATGATGTTGATCAAGAAAGTCAGGAGAGTTGATAACGCTATGTTTAGAGAAGTAGATCTCTGGTTCGATAGAACTATTGGAGGGTAAATTATTGAGTTTTCTATTGAGAGAGTAGAATCATATAGTCAAGAAGAGAGGTATTTCTTTAAGGGGCCCAGAGGGAAGTTTCTATGCTTCTTGAAGTTAAAGATTAAGATTCTATTGCACAAGAAGAATATCTTGAAGATACAGTAATCAGTTGGATTTTAAAGCTAATGTTCAAGAATTCAAACAACGACAGTGACACCGAGGCTAGACTCATGCATAGTCGGAGATTGTTCAAAGAGGTTCCTCTAGGAAACCTATTTAAGCATAATTACGGAGATAAGGGATTCTATAGTGGAGAAGAAGCAGATCTAACAGATGAAGAGTATTCAGAGTCCGCAAGGGAAGGGGAAGTAGAGACTGAAGAACTTCACCAAGGAGAAACAAAAACTTCAGGTACTGCACCTACTATTGAAGTAAGTATTATTACTCCTCCTATTGTTTTAGCAACATTAAGTAACCAGAGTAACCAAATTAGTCAAAGCAATCGGAGTACTATTACAAGCAGTTTAGTACATACTCAGTCAAGAAACCAAGGAAGATCTATGGCAGATGAAATGAGGTTACCCATCTTCAGAGGAGATGGATCTGAAGATCCTGACCAGCATTGGTTCTTATGTGAAGTTGTATGGAGAATCAAGCAAGTCATCGACGAAGTTGTCAAGAGAGATTAGTTCAATACTACCTTGAGGGATTGTGCACTGAGCTGGTACATGAAGTTTGCTTCAGGATTTGCACAACCTAAGCCACTTAATGACATCAAGACTGTGTTGAGTGTGGAGTTCAAGAAACCTAAGTCAGAGTTGCAGTGTATTACAGAGTTGAAGGAGATCAAGAAAAAGGTGTCTGGACCTATTTGGGAATTTGATTAGAGGTTTAAGACCCTAACAGGCCATTTAAGTTTTCAAATTCCAAATGAGCAGCATAAAGAATGGTTCATCGCTACCTTATTTCCACACATCAAATTTTCTCTTATGCAACAGAAGGTTGCTTCACAAGATGAAGAATTGGAGATCGCCATGAAACTAGAAGCAACCCCTGTAGGAGAAACCAACCCAGGTATGAGTCAAATTTTGAATCAGCTAACTAGTTTATCTTTATAAGTCGAAGACATGAAGAAAGATGAAGGAAAGGAGAAAAGAGAATATATCTAGTGTATCAGATGTAAATCAGAGGGCCACGATAAAGAATATTGTCCATTATTTAATGAATACTCGGCCTCTAGAGATCCTAACCCTTTGAAACAAGCTATTGTACCCTGGTGCGAGGTATGCATAACTAGACATAGCCCTGGTGAATGTTATTATATGAAAAAATATATCCAAACCCCCACCAATCTTTATTGTACATTTTGCAAATCTATGGGGCATGATGAGAAGGATTGTAGGGCTTGCGACCTCATGCATGAAAGATCAAGGGATACATATAGAATTCAAGGAGAATTACAGCAAGAAGGAAATTTTGTGCATTTCAACTCCCCAGGAAGAGGAAACTTCAACCCTTGTGGTGGATTCAGAGGAAGAGAACAAGGAGGAGGAATGGGTTGAGGTCGAGGTCGAGGTCAGATTATTTTCTATAATTGTGCCCAGCCAAGTCATTTGGAAAGGGATTTTCAGAACCCTTGTACTACTTGAAACTACTGTAACTCGTTTGATCATGTTATCAAAGAATGTCCAGTGTTGTTAGCTAAACTCCAGGACAGACGAGGAGGAAACCAACAAGTCCAACTAATATTAGCAGAACCTCGTGGTGAGGACCCCAGAGTCATTGTTATTACTAGAGGAGGCGTTGTTACATGACAAGATGGGGTGACTCCAGGAAGGACTATAGAGGGATCATGGATCAGAAGAGCTGCAGAGAAGGCACAATTGTTTGACCCAAGGAGAGAAAGACATACTTTTGAAGAAGCAAGGAAAGAATTTATAGGAGAACAAGCTTCTTCATCTAAGGCACAACCAGAAGTAAATGAATGTGAAATGCCTCCGGCATTTGATCAGTCTTCGCTAGATGGACAAGGAAAAGAGGCAAGCAAGCTCATGGACTTCCTATATACTTGTATCAATTTGATTAAATATGAGAAAGTTTTGCAAGAGCTACAACACCTGGTAAGACAATATGAAATTGGGAGAATAGATCCCCTGCTGAGTAGAGATATGAATCAAGTATCTAGGAAAAGGAGGACAAATAAGGAACTTCACCTTAGTGCTCAGATTAGAGACTACGACGTGGACTATGTAGTCTTCGACTTCGGATCAGAAGTAAATGTTATGACAAAGCAAACTTGGGCACTGGTGGGAAAACCTAGATTGATTTACTCTCCTATCTAGATCAGGATGGATAATCAATAGGCGGTGAGCCCCTTTGGAATACTAGAGCATGTCCCTGTAGACATTGATAGGGTAAGGACATTTGCAAACTTCAAAGTGATTGAGATTGTTAATGATAGTTGTCCCTATCCTGCGTTGTTATGAATTGATTGGGATTTCAACAATTCGACTATTGTTTACCTAAAGAAGAGAAGAATGACATTTGAAGGTAGTGGCCTTAAGTTCATTTCACCTCTAGACCCAGATGAAGGTCACAGATACATAGAACCTATCAGGGAAGAATACCACGCGTATGAGCTAGAGAACATCTATAAACTAACAAAAAGATAGCAGGATTACATTAATCCTACATCAGATGGAAATTTCAGCTAGCGAAGTGAAATTGCATGCTTGTTACGCCTCTTCCATCACCTTAGTGAGAAAAATAGAGGTGCTTGCAAGATCAGTTGGGTCTACTAAGCAGGACAGCTGCAAGGAAAAAAGTTAGGGAAAGAAATTAAAAACTACAATTAAGAATTAAACTAAGAAATGCAATAACAACTAAATTCATGAGCATAGGGACATAGAAACAAAAAGAACCATAAGACCCATGTCACCAATGTTGAGGCTGATCTATTAGTGAAACAATACACCAAGAAAAAGGGGGACTATGAGTCCCTTCTTCCTCCAAGGGAGAGCTCTTGGACCCCCACTAGCTAGCTCTTCTTACAACAAAGAAAAATGGAAAATGATGAAAGGACTCTTTACAAATCCACTCAATGGGTGAGATGGATTGTCCAATGCAATGGTGCAAATATTCTCTTGACAAGGATGGAGTCCTCAAGAGAATAGAGGTAGCATAACATTACTTTGAATTCCTTGAATCCACCTTGGGAGTTTTGACATGTTTCATGTCTCAAAGTCCTGACAAACGAAGTCCCAAAATACCGACATTCGTCCTATCTAAAAGTTTTCTTTGAGGTTTCTCTCATCCATTGATCATATTATAGTGTTGGATTAAAGAAATGAAGAATGAGCGAATAAGGTCCATTGGATTTGGAGGACGATGGAGGATCGTTGGATCAAGACTGTTGGTCAGCAAACCTTGTCTGCTAGAATGCATGGAAGACCACGTCAGTAAGAACACGTGGCACAGTAAGACACTGACAAGTATCAAGATGATATGGCATTTTAGGCACGTGTATATCATGAATATCAATGACACATGGCAGCCAATAGGATTGTGACATGTCATCAAGTGATGTAAGGGTTTATGTCACCCCCGGGAGTCTCACTTCAAAGTTTTGCATTGTAAGCAAAAACTCAAGTGTTCGGAAGTCCCAAACGTCGAAACTCTGAAAGGGACACACGTTAGGTGATTTACAGTCACCAAGAGTTGAAATATTAGAGGTCGCGAAGATTCGAAGGAAAAACACTGAAATCCCGACAACCACACATCTCAACACCTAATTAAGACACAGTCATTCGATTAAGGAAAGAAGTGATGAAATTAAGGTTTAAGATGGACCGTTGATCTCTTCCATGGAAGAGATGTGAACCAACTAATCATATCGGTGATATTACAACTAGGAGTTTTGAAAGGAGTAATGTCTCGAAGACTCGATGGCCAAAACCCCAAAATCCCGACAGCCATCCATCTCATCGTGTGATCAAGTAACAGTCGTCGGATTCAACAGTGAAAGGATGAGTCTAGGTCTAAAGTAGACCATAGATATATCTTAGTGAAATAAATATGAGTCGTCTAATCATTTCGATGATTTTGTGATCATGAGTTTGGTAATGTTTAAGGTAACGAAGTCCCGAAGGACGAAAACCTGAAAACCCTTCAGTCGTTCATCTCAGCGGGTAATCGAATCGTGAACGTTGATTTAGTAAAAATCTCAGACACTTGTTCTAATTAACATTCGATCATATGCTTTGGTCATATTCTATAAAGATTTTTTAAAGGAAATGATAAATGTTGCTATAGTTTTTATAGCTCGTGGTCCTATGACGCAATTTTATATGAAATGGCTTGAAGGAAGCACCTCCATAGTATCTAGTCTCTGTGAAATTAACAGAGATCCGTGAACAAGTATAAAGGATAATATTGATTCATGCTATGATCAATTTATGAAACGTATTCATGGTAAAGATAATTAAAATGTGATCAACTCATGACAAACAAAAATGAACTGATACACAGTCATGATTAAAAGAGAATTAAATCATGAAAATATGAATAAAGAATAAAAAGAAAAAATGATATTAATTAAAGTTTAGATTATCATTTTAAATGAAAAGGTACATTGGTTCAAATAAAGGGACACGATGTTTTAAACTTCACACCAGTTTGAAGATTATATAAATGTGAAAAAGTGGTGAGAAGAAAGTGTCTCTGTAGTCCAGAATAGAAGATAAAAAGTTGAAGCACATTCCAAGAAGACATCAGAGGAAATAAAATATGAATAAAAGAGAAGATGAAATGTGGTGATGAGTGTCTTAAAGTATATCTCTAATCATTGATTCTATAATGGATCACTACTAATGGAGTTGAATAGACTCTAGTTGGATAGATAGGGTTCTATCAGCAAGCTGGGACTTGCACCAAGCTGGGTCTTGGCAGAGAGTTGGTGCTCTCCGAGGGGTTGGTGCTCCTTATTTCAGTTGGTGCTAAAAATAAAATCCCTGATCACATATATTCATATTTATGTTCATATCAATTATACAAAGATTATACAAACATCTGGTTCTTTGTGTTCATTATAATTATGATCTGATTGTTCTTAATCTGTTCAATTGTGTTTTAACCGGTAACCTATGAAAAGAAATTGTTAAAATAATCCACACACTAATTCACCCCCCCCTCTTAGTGTGGGTTGTGTGTTCTCCAGTTGTGTTCTCTCTTATTGGAATGCTTCGGAGAGTGATCGTGATGTCTTCTAACACTTCTTTCTTTTATTTTCTCATCAAGAGACCTGTGACTTCCAGATTTGCTTGAGTCACTCTCCTTATCCATTTTTTTTTCTATTTTGTTCAAGATCTCCAAAAACTTCATGTTGAAGTCATCTTGTTGCTCCTTGTCTCTCATAAGCCTTTCATTATCAGCTTTATGGCTTTGGACATCCCTCTATAAATTTTTAATGGTCTCTGACATATTCATGTTTTCATTCATTTCATATCCATGTCCATTGGAGTTTGTTCCTTCAATTCCCAAATGGACATCCATCCCTCTAATCTCATCCTTATGACTATAATTCCCCTATGCCTCTTCCATTACTCTGGGCTCTATGCTGATCTTGATCTGATATAGTTTTTGTTAACTCTACAAAATGTGCAGCCAACAAAACTTTGTCGGGCTAATTATTTCAGCAATCTCATGAAAAATATGAACCATCATGGTTCAATAATGTATCATAATTCCTTCTTCTGATTTCCTAAAAAATTTAATGCCTGGATCAATTTTCTGGGTGGATTTTTAGATATCTCTATCCAATACCTTTCCAACACCTACTCCCATGCTCAATTCTGATTCTTGAGCAGAAAGTTATGGCTATTTGAAATTTTCCCATTAATTTTGTTTTTCTGTTCATTTTTCAACTTGGCGCAGCTTTGCTTTGTAATTATGCATTTTTTCACTTACTCCATTGGATATTTGGTAACATATCAATTGGGTTTCCTCATATACATCTTATGGACATTCTTTCCAAGTTTCATCTCTTTCTGGGTCCTTGGCTGCTAGTTACATCCTGTTGAAGTTCCAGGCCAATTTGTGTTTTTGGCCTGGAATGCTACAGGTACATTCTTTTCCATTTTAAACATTTTTAACATCCCCAGAAATTTAATTCAGCTCTGGGACTGTCCTCTATGGCTCAATATATTTCCATTGACTATTCATGTGCCTCAATCGGATTCTGGAGCAGAAAGTTATGGCTCTTTGAAGTTAGTGGGGTCTTAAAATTTACCCTTCATTGTTTGTGTTGTAACTTTCCCATAAAAGTTTTGTTTGACAAACGGTTTGCACCATTAGAAATCTCTCTCTGAGATCTTTTATTTGAATTACAGAGATAGAGTGTACCTTTGGTACATCTCTGTCTTGTGGTTTTTGAGTTGCTAAAAACAATCATAAGGGCCTCAAAAACGCACTACAAAAAGATGACGTTCAGATGATATGAACCGTCACAGAAAATCACTAGTTTTCTATTGTTGTTCATCCTTCAAATGACTTCACGCACACAAATTTCAATCTATGCACCCGTATTTACCATTTGCATCAACAACACAAGGTAAATCATGCTTCGCGCACTTTAATACCGTTGTGTATCACTTCTCTATCGCGCCAATAACTACACACTACTTTTGTGTTGCACGCCAATATTCACTGCGCACAGTTTTGGTTCTTGCACTATTACCTGTTGTGCGCATTTTTTGTATCGCGCGCTGATATTCCGTGTGCATTGTAATCTATGTGCTACACCATGCCCGAGTTTAGTACGTCTCCACCAAACACTAAAACTCTGTGTGCACCACTAACTAAACTGTCACGCAACAACATATTTCCACATTGCTCGTGCACCAACAAAAATCCTATGCGCTCTGTCAACACTACTCACACCATGCACGTCATTATTTTGTGTGTGCACACCGCACAATGCTAAATTTATCGCACGGTCCTGTATGCCAACATTTTTCCGCGCAACGCTGAAATTTAGCATGCACACCAGCAAGCCAATATATTGTCACGCAATGCTGAATTTTACCTATCCCAAGATTTTCACTGCGCATCATGCATTTTTAGTGTGCCCACCTATGCAGATTCATTTTTATGGGCATCAAATCCTCATGAATTCCGCTGCATAAATTGGGGCTTTTGGCTTAACTTTTTCCCAATTTACCATCGACATTTTGTGACCATGAAATTTGTTCAATTTCACCCCAATAACACCAGTTCAACCTATGCAACAACAAATCATACTAAGTTGACATTTCTGGAATGAATTTCCCCAAAAATCAATTCACAAATTGAGAATTTTGATTACAAAATTTGCTCCATCTATTGTGGCTTCACTGTAACTTCAAATTCGACCAATTTTGGGTCTGATTTTGTTAGAACAGATATTTAATCAGGAATATCTCCTCACTTGGCCGAATTTCTCCATTTTCTCATGAATTTAACAACAGAAATTGGGGCTTTTCCCCAATTCTGCCCAGTTGCTTTTACCTTGTACCATGGAAATTTGGCCACTTCGAAATAAATCCTCTGTGACATTTCGCTTCAACTCACTTGTTTGGCCCATCCAGGATCAGCATTGAAAATTGAATCGCTGATACCAATTTGTAACGTCCCAGACCATCAACACCAGGCTACGCTATGCCAGAGAACTCTTACTATTCTCTCTGCGGAACAAACTGTAACATACCCAACATCCAACTGATCTATGCCACATAAATGTTTCTTGAAATGCATGCAATTAAAGCATATATACACACATAAATCTTGCAAAAGATTTATATATAAAACGTAAACAGGCAAACACATATGTAAATGCACGGATTCACATAGAAATAACAGTAAACGTATACATGCAGCATATACAAGAAATACCCATAAAAATAAGCACGTAAATAATAATGTAGCATGTAAATTTATCACACAATTGGCACTTATCTTGGTAAGAATGTCACCAACTATGTGCAGACCTTCCACAAACCTCTCAACCTTAGACCACATTTTTCATCACTCTCAACAGTGAGTCACCCGCGAGTTGGGACTAAACTCCACTCGGGTAAAGGGATTCCTAACCAGGATAAGGACTCATAGACAATAGGAAAGACTCTCTCTCAGGTGCCAACTCAAAATAACCTCCTACAATATCTCATTCCCCATATGCTTGTCCAACCCCGGGAAGTGTGCCCCTTCTTTGTTCAACAGTACTTCGGTTGCCCCACTTCCTTTTCGAGCTTTAGCAATAGGTCGGACAGGAAGTCTCAGAGCACTATAGTTGCAGTTCAACACCTTCAGAAAATCAATTCCCACAAATTCTCTCACCTAGAGAATTGCTCACGGTCCTGACAACCTGCCTCTTTAATATCCCATGGGCGTGACAACCCGCTTCTTCAGTCTGGCTCCCAAGATAACCAACTACACCAAGAGAGAATGGATATGGATACAAGTTCAGATACTGCCATGAAGATACGAAGGATAGGTCAATGGGTGTATGCATTCTCATGGATGATTGACTGGATGCCTGAATGATGGAAGGGATGATGGAAAATATGATGGAAAGGATGATAGCAAAAGATGATCGTATAATAAACTAAGTCCCAACAATGTGTATGCATGTCTCCAACTTGACACTTGTCATGTTGGGAGCTACTTTGTCCCACTTGTCCCCAACTTTGGAACTTA
>SNQJ01S0023358.1:17618-35966 GCA_010110895.2 Picea sitchensis | reverse complement strand
GGTGGTTAAGCCTCCAAATCCTATATAATGAGGGATTTCCATGGAGGAAGGGGAGCTGGAAAGAATTGTGAAGCATCTACCTTATGATCTCATGAGGAAGATGTCATTTGGAGCATCAACATTCTGTGTGTGGACTGTTTAAGAAAGGGTTTGGACAAGGAGAGCTTGGTGAAGCTGCTGCACTACATCCATGGTTGTAAGTAACACTTTGTTCTCATCAATATAATCAATGCTTGGCCTATTTCTTTCAAACTTGTACTTGTTCTATATAATTTTGTCTGTAGTAAATGGATCTATGTTTTAGATAATCTCAGTAGAGTAGGAAGTCTTTTGTGCTTTTGTTTGTCTTGCAGGACCTACCAAGGAGCTCAAGATCGAAGCTCATCCTGGACCTTGCAGGGACAAACGACGTTAATAAGGTACACACCTTCCTCCTTCTCTTTTGTTCATCAACTTGATTAGATATAAAAGAAAGTCAGTGTCCATGTTAAGCACCTTCTATATTATATTTAAGGGTCTAGCTCTCAAGAGGAAGTCTACCTGTCCGCAGGGAGATTTTCCTACAATAGTTTTTGGTCTGGAATGCTACAGGCACCTTATTTTCCATATTAAACACCTTTAACATGCCTAGAAATTTAATTGAACTATGGAATGTCTTCTATGGTTCAATATCTTTCCATTGAATGCTCTTGCACCTCAATTCGATTCTGGAGAAGAAAGTTATGGCTCTTTGAAGCTATCTAGGTCTTACAATTTACCTTCCACTATTTAAGCTGTAACTTTCTCATAAAAGATCTGTTTGACAGAAATTTTACATCATTAGAAAGATCTCTTAGAGCTCTTTTATTTGAAGTGTAGAGACATAATATATCTTTGGTACACCACTTCCTCATGGTTTTTGAGTTCCTAAAGACGCTCTTGAGGGCCTGAAAAACATGCTGCAAAAAGATGACGTTCAAATGATATAAAACGTCGCAGAAATCAATGGTTTTATGTTGTTGTTCACCCTTCAAACAACTTCACGCACACAAAGTTAGACATGCACACCCATATTTACCATGTGCACCAAGATCACAAGGTAAATCGTGCTTCGCTCACTTTAAAATCATTGTGTATCACTTCTCTGTCGTGCCAATAACTTGCGTGCACTACTTTTATGTTGCGCGCCAATAACCACCGTGCACAGTTTTTGTACCGCGTGCCAATATCCACGGCGCACAGTTTTTGTACTGTGCATTGATATTCCACTCTCATTTTACTTGAAGTGTTGCACCATGCCAAATTTTAGTACGCCCCACCACACACCAATACTTTGCGCGCATCATTCACTAAACTGTCGCGCGACAACACATATCCACATTGTGCATGCACCAACGAAATTCCTCTATGCTCTGCCAGCACTGCACACGCCATGCACGTCATTATGATGTGTGTGTACACCGCGCAATGATAGATTTATCACATGGTCATGTACACCAATATTTTTCCACGCGACGCCGAAATTTAGCGTGCACACCCGCACACTAACATTTTTCCACGCGGCACCGAAATTTAGTGCGCACACCTACACACTAACATTTTTCCACGCGGCATCGAGATTTAGCATGCACACCTGCACACTAACATTTTTAGTGCATCACCAAAATTTATCGCGCACACCTACACACTAATATCTTTCCATGCAGAGCCGAATTTTACCTATCACAAGATTTTCACTGTGCACCATACATTTTTAGTGCGCCCACCTGTGCACATTCATTTTTATGCGCATCAATTCCTCGTGAATTCCGCTGCAAAAATTGGGGCTTTTGGCTTAACTTTTTCCCCAATTCACCATAGACATTCTGAAACTACGAAATTCATTCAATTTCACCGAGATAACACCAGGTCAACCTATGAAACAACAAGTCTTTGTAAGTTGACATTTCTGGAACTAATTTATCCAAAATCAATTCGCGAATTGAGAGTTTTAACCACTAAACTTGCTCCATCTGTCATGACTTCACTATAACTTCAAATTCGACCCATTCTAGATCCAAATTTGATAGAACATATATTAAAACAATAATATCTCATCAATTGGTCGAATTTCTCCATTTTCTCATGAATTTAACAGAAATTGGGGCTTTTCCCCAATTTCGCCCAGTTGATGTTACTTTTTACCATGGACACTCTACAAACTGAAATTTGGCTACTTCAAAATAAATCCTCGGTGACATTTCGCTTCAACTCAACTTTCTCAGCCCATCCAGGATCAGTGTTGAAAACTAAAGATCTGATACCAATTTGTAATGTCCCTGACCACGCTACGCTAGACAACTCTTACTGTTCTCTCTCTATGGAACATACTGTAACATACCCAGTATGCAACTGAGCTATGCCACATAATTTTTTTGAACTGCATGCAATTAGAACATACACACATAGAAATCTTGTGGAAGCATCATATATAAAACGTAAACATACAAATACATCTATAAATACACGGATTCACACGGAAATAACAATAAACATATACATGCAACATATACAGGAAATACCCATAAATATACAGACAGTCATAACCATACATAATATAAACCCATGAAAATACACATGTAAATAACAATGCAACATCTAATTTATCACACAATTGGGACTTATCTTGGTAAGAATGTCACCAACAATGTGCATACCTCCCACGAACCTCCTATCCTTAGACCACACTGTTCATCACTCTCAACAATGAGTCACCCCTGAGCTAGGACTAAAATCTACCTGGGTAAAGGGATTCCTAACCAAGCTAAAGGCTCATAGACAGTAGGAAAACCTTTGTCTCAGGTGCCAACTCAAACTAACAACCTACAGTCCCTCATTCCCCACATGTCTGTCCCAACCCAAGAAGTGTGCCCCTTCTCTGATCAATAGTCCTTCGACTGCCCCAATTCCCTTCCAGGGCTTCAACAACAGGCCAAACAGGAAGTCTCAGAGCACTGTAGTTGCAGTTCAACACCTTCAGGAAATCAATCCCCAACAATTCTCTCACCTAGAGAATTTTTCATGGGCTTGACAACCCTCCTCTTCAATATCCCATGGGCCTGAAAACCCACTTCTTCAGTCTAGCTCCCAAGCTAACCAGCTACATGAACACAAAATGGTTATGGATACAAGTTCAGGTACATTCATGAAGATACAAAGGATAGATCAATGGGTGTGTGCATGCTCATGGATGATTGACTGGATGACTGAATGATGGAAGGAATTATGGAAACAAAATGATAGGAAATGAACTAAGTCCCAACAATATGTATGCATGTCCCCAACTTGACACTTGTTATGTTGGGAGATACTTTGTCCCACTTGTCCCCAACTTTGGAACTTAGGATAAAATAATTATCCATACTTTATGATTTAAGAAATATTAATATAATATTCCTTTTTGGCTTAAGCTCCCTAGCTCAACCCTATTCCTTAAATTTTGGCCCTCTCTTTCTCTAAATAGTGGATTTTAGTCCCCCATATCTTTTATCATGGTCGGTTTGCCCGCAGCGATGTATTTTATATTAATTATGAGACATATACAAAAATAGGTGCACTGGCCTTTAACATCTAGGTTCTCTGGCCTAATCAAAACACAAGCATCCTATCTTATAATAGCTGGCTCACCAGCCTATAAAACACAACATATACACAAAAGGCTCCCTGGCCTCAAAGTCGCATGCACTCAAGTTGTTGCACGCGGTATCCAGGAATGTGCAAACTTCCTCATTTTACTATGCAGTACATGAATGTACTATGCCATGAAATGTGCATACAAAAAGTTATATCAAAATAGCTCACCAGCTTAAGTACATTTGCATTTACATTTACAATTGAGTTCAACCTTAGGGATATAACAATCCCCTCCCCTTATTTATGCACTATCATCAGTGCATCATGTACACATATAAAACAAAATTTCAAAAGTCCTAAAAAAGATGTGGGTATTCTACACGCATTGCATCCTCATTATCCCAAGCAGCGTCATCAGGACCATACCAGGTCCATTGGACCTTTACAAGGCCTATGGCTTGATTATGGAGCTGTTTGATTTTCTGGTCCAGAATGCATACCAAATGTAATTGAAAAGCACCTTCTTGCTCCACATGAATCACATTCCAATCAATAACATGATTAGCATCAGGTATATATTTCTTGAGTAATGATATATGGAATACATTATGAACAGACATAGATGCAGGCAATGTAATCATATAAGCAACTGGAACAATACTCTCTAGGATTTGAAATGGCCCACAATAGAGAGCTACCAACTTTGAACAATTTCCCAACTTCAGGAAACTTCTATTGGCCTGCACTTTCAAGAATACATGATCACCCACCTTAAATTCCCTTTGAGTTCTACTCTTATAAGCATAAATTTTATGCATGTCTTGGGCAGCCTTTAAATTTTGTTTTATTTTTATCATTTTCTCCTCCATTTCTTTGAGAAAATCTGGCCCAACCACTGCTCTGTCTACTGGGTTATCCCAGCTTACTGGTGTGATGCACTTTCTACCATAAAGTGCCTCAAATGGGCTCATCTTTAGAGATGCTTGGTACCCATTGTTATAAGAAAAGTCTACCAAGTGTAGGTAGTCTTCCCATTTTGATGGTTTATCCATCACATACATCCTCAACATATCTTCAATCACTTGATTCACCCTCTCTGTTTGTCCATCTAATTCTAGATGATAACCTGTACTAAAATTCAAATTTGTTCCAAATCCATTAAATAATCATTTCCAAAATGTTGAGGTAAATTTTGGATCTCTGCCAGACACAATTGTCTTGGGTATGCCATGTAATCTGGAAATTTCCTTCATATAAACATCGGCAATTTTTGTTGCCTTGTAAGTGAGCTTAGCTAGAATAAAATGGGCATATTTAGTAAGCTTATCCACCACCACCATGATAGAATCATGTTGTTTGTTTGTTCTGGGCAATTTGGTGATGAAATCCATGGTTACAACTTCCCATTTCCACTCAGGAATGGGTAATGGTTGTAGCAAACCAGTTGGGTATCTATACTCGGCCTTTACCTTTTGACATTCCAAACATCTGGCAATAAAATCAGAAACCTTTTTCTGCATGCACTATGGCTACCAACTCCAAATCATGAGTGGCATAGTGTCTTTCATGCTCCTTCAACTTCCTTGATTCATAACATATAAAAAACCCATTTTGAATGAGGACTCCACCAAGTCCTTCTTTACATGCATCTGTGCATACAATGAAGTCTTCATTTGGGTCTACAATCCTTAGTATTGGAGCACTTGTTAATAATTGTTTCAAGTCTTGGAAACTATTTTCACAATCCAATGTCCACTGAAACTTCACACCCTTTCTTTGCAAGGAAGTGATTGGGCGTGAAATCTTTGAAAATCCTTCAATAAATCTCTTTTAGTAGCCTGAAAGGCCCATGAATGATCTGACCTCTATCACATTCTTTGGCATTGACCATTCTTTAATGGCTTTTATCTTCTCAGGATCCACTACTATCCCATCCTTTGAAATGATATGCCCTAAATAATGAATTTGCTTCTGATAAAATGTGCACTTGATCAACTTGGCCTACAACTAATGCTCCCTTAATACTTACAACACCATCCTTAAGTGATTCTCATGCACTTCCTTTGACTTAGAATATACAAGAATGTCATCCAAAAATACGATGACAAACTTGTCTAAATATTCTCGAGAAACACCATTCATTAAGCACATGAAAATAACTGTTGCATTTGATAACCCAAATGGCACCACTGGGAACTCATAATGACCATACCTTGTCCTGAAGGAAGTCTTGCTGATATCTCCCTCTTTAATCCCTACCTAATGGTATCCTCACCTGCGATCTATCTTTGAAAAGATCTTTGCATCCTTCAATTGATCAAAAAGATCATCAAACATTGGCAGAGGATACTTGTTCTTAATAGTCACTTTATTCAACTATCTAAAATCAATACACAATCTTAATGTTCCATATTTCTTCTTCAGAAACAAGACTGGGGCACCCCAAGGTGACACACTTGGGCATATATACCCCTTCTTCAGAAGTTCTTCGAGCTACATTTGCAACATCTTCAATTCTGGTGTACTCATTCTATAAGGAGTCTTTGACACTAGAGCTGCTCCAGGCATTAAATTTATAGAGAAATCAATGTCTCTCTTTTCAGGTAGTCCTGGTACCCCCTTGAAGACATATTCAAACTCTTCCAAGACTGCATGATCCTCCAAATTTGGCACCTTATCTTTAGGTGTCTCTTCCATATGAGCTACAAAGATTTGACACCCTTTTCTGTAACATTTCTTTAGCTGCAATGCTGAAATTTCTCTGATGGTTACTGCCCTGCGAATTACCTGCATTTTTCTTAGGCTCCCTTCTTCATCCAAGCAAGTAAAGGCCTTGTTATTATAGTATAGGATGGCATGATGATGGTCCAACCAATCCATTCGAATTAGGAAGTCATAGGAATCTAAAGGCAATATGTTCAAATCTTCCCTAGTGTTCAGTCCATTCATGTCCATAAGACATGACTTAACTATCTCATTAACTTTTCTTTTGGCTCTGGTAGCCAGCTGCACCAACAAAGATTTTCGATAGTTGCTTCTTGTCAAATGCAAACTTTCCACCATATTAGGATCTATATAACTATGACTAGCTCCTGAATCAATTAAAATAGCAATGGTTTGGTTGTTGATCATACCTTCCACTTCAATCATATGTGACTAATACCATGCTTGCTTGTTGTCCAGGGCTGCATAGATCCTTGGTACATTTCTGCCTTTGTCATCCACTGTTTCAGCTTGCTTTACTTTGTGAACAGTTCTCCCTTTTTCACATATGTGAGGACAATCTCTGTACATATGATCTCCTTTACAACCCCAACATTGAATAGGTGGTTTCCTTGGCCCTTGAACCCCTGTCTCAATCGTTCTAGGATCTTTAGGAGATTGTTGTCCCTGTGGATTATTTTTTAAGAATGGTGTCTTAGATCCCTTCTTCCTCTGATCCACCTTGAATTTATTTTTGTATTCCAAAGCCTTTTGGAAAGTTGGCCTTGTTTTCTGCTAATCATATAGGCATTTAGCTCATCTTATGGTCTCCTCCAATGTCTTGGGATCATCATACTATATTTTGTCACTGATAAATTATGGAAATCCACTTAAATACATTTGAATCTTAACTGTCTCATCCTTGATGAAAGAGACATACTTCATCAGTTCTAAAAACCTTCTCTCATATTCATCTATGGTCATACTCCCAAGATTGAGTTCAAAGAACACTTTCATTTTCTTGTCATAGTATCTCTTAGTCAAGTATTTCTTCTCAAAATACTTCTTTAATGTCTCCAAGTAACACTTTTCTCTTTAATGTGTTGCACCTGCAAAATATGATCCCACCACATGAATGCCTTTCCTTTGAGTTGATAGATGGAAATTCTACCTTCTGCATGAGAATAATAATTATGCAATTGGAAATAATTTCTCATGCCCATCATCCATGTCTCTTCATATTCATCATTCTTGTGCTCACCATCAAATGTAGGAGGTTTGATTTTGTTCATTTCTCCTCGTTGATCATCCACCCCGGAAGTCTTATGATTCCTGACAGGGGATTTACTTGAGTTATTGTGTTCTCTCTTATTGGAATGCTTCGGGGAGTGATGGTGATGTCTTCTAACACTTCTTGCTTTTCTTTTCTCATCAGGAGACATGTGACTTCCATATTTTCTTGAACCACTCTCCTTATCCAATTTCTTTTTTATTCTGTTCAAGATATCCAACAACTTCATGTTGAAGTCATCCTACTCCTCCTTGGCTCTAATAAGCCTTTCATTACCAGCTTTATGGATTTGGACATACCTCTGTAAATTTTTAATGGTCTCTTCCATATTCATGTTTTCATTCCTTTCATCTCCATGTCCATTGGAGTTTGTTCTGTCAATGCCCAAATGGACATCCATCCCTCTAAGATCATCCTCCTAACTGTAATTCCCCTCTGCCTCTTTCAATACTCTGGAATCTATGTTGATATTGATCTAATATAGTTGTTGTTAACTCTACAAAATGTGCAACAAACAAAACTTTGTCAAGCTGACTGTTTCAACAATCTCATGAAATGTGAACCATTATGGTTCAATAATGTATCATAATTCCTTCTTCTAATTTCCTAAAAAATTGAATGCCCAGATCAATTTTCTAGGTGTATGTTTAGATTTCACTATCCAATACCTTTCCAACACCTTCTCCCATGCTCAAATATGAGTCTTGAGCAGAAAGTTATGGTTATTTGAAATTTTCCCATTAATTTTATTTTTTTGTTCATTTTTCAACTTGGCGCAACTTTGCATTGTAATTATGGATTTTTTCACTTAATCCATTGTAGATTCGGTAGGATCTCAATTGGGTTTCCTCATATACATATTATGGACATTCTGTGAAAGTTTCAACTCTTTCTAGGTCCTTGGCTACTAGTTACAGCCTGTTGAAGTTCTAGGCCAATTTGTGTTTTTGGCCTGGAATGCTGCAGGTACCTTCTTTTCCATTTTAAACATTTTTGACATGCCTATCAATTTAATTCAGCTCTGGTACTATCTTCTATGGCTCAATAGCATTCCATTGACTGCTCCTGTGCCTCAATCGAATTCCGGAGCAAAACGTTATGGCTCTTTGAAGTTAGTGTGGTCTTAAAATTTACCCTTCACTGTTTGTGTTGTAACTGTATCATAAAAGATCCGTTTGACGAACAGTTTACACCATTAGAAATCTCTCTCCGATCTATTTTATTTGAGATACAAAGATAGAGTGAACCTTTGGTACACCTCTATCTTGTGGTTTTTGAGTTGCTAAAAATGCTCTTAAGGGCCTCAAAAATGTGCTGCAAAAAGATGACATTGAGATGATATAAAACGTCGCAGAAAATCACTGGTTTTTTGTTGTTGTTCATCCTTCAAATGACTTCATGCACACAAATTTCAATCTGTGCACTCGTATTTACCATGTGTATCAACAACACAAGGTAAATCGTGCTTCATGCACTTTAATACCGTTGTGTATCACTTCTCTGTCGCGCCAATAACTACGCACTACTTTTGTGCCATGCACCAATATTCACCATGCATAGTTTTGGTTCTTGCATTATTACCTATTGCACGCAGTTTTTGTATCGCACACTAATATTCTGTGCGCATTGTACTCTATGTGTTTCACCATGCCATATTTTAGTATGTCTCCACCACGCACCAAAAATCTATGCGCACCACTAACTAAACTATCGTGCGACAACATATACCCACATTGTGAGTGCACCAACAAAACTCCTTTGCGCTCTGCCAACACTGCGCACACCACGCGCGTCATTATTATGTGTGTGCACACTGTGCAATGCTAAATTTATCGTGCGGTCCTGTATGCCAGCCTTTTTTCGCGCGATGCCGAAATTTAAAGCGCACACCAGCACACCTATCCCAATATTTTCACTGTGCATCATGCATTTTTAGTGCGCCTACCTGTGCAAATTCATTTTTATGCGCATAAAATCCTCATGAATTCCTCTACAAAAATTGTGGCTTTTGGCTTAAATTTTTCCCAATTTACCATCGACATTGAGCAACCATGAAATTTGTTCAATTTCACCCCAATAACACTAGTTCAACCTATGCAACAACAAATCATTGTAAGTTGACATTTCTGGAATAATTTTCCCCAAAAATCAATTCACGAATTGAGAATTTTGATTCCAAAATTCACTCCATCTGTTGTGGCTTCACTGTAAATTCAAATTCGACCAATTTTGGGTCTGAGTTTGTTAGAAAAGATATTAAATCGGGAATATCTCCTCACTTGGCCGAATTTCTCCATTTTCTCGTGAATTTAACAACATAAATTGGGGCTTTTCCCCAATTCCGCCCAGTTGTTGTTACCTTATACCATGGATGCTCTGCAAACTAAAATTTGGCCACTTCAAAATAAACCCTCTGTGACATTTCTATTCAACTCACTTGTTCGGCCCATCCAGGCTCAACGTTGAAAATTGAAGCTCTGATACAAATTTGTAATGTACCCAGCCATACACGTCAGGCCATGCTACGCCAGAGAAATCTTATTGTTCTCTCTACAAAACATACTGTAACATACCCAGCATCGAACTGAGCTATTCCACATAAATGTTTCTTCAAATGCATGTAATTAAAACATATATACACACATAACTCTTGAAAAAGATTTATATATAAGACGTAAACATCCAAACACATATGTAAATGCATGGATTCACACAAAAATAACAGTAAACATATACATGCAGCATATACAGGAAATACCCATAAAATAAGCATGTAAATAACAATGCAACATGTAAATGTATCACACGATTGGCACTTATCTTGGTAAGAATGTCACCAACTGCGTGCAGACCTTCCACAAACCTCCCAGCCTTAGACCACATTGTTCATCACTCTCAAAAGTGANTAAATAACAATGCAACATGTAAATGTATCACACGATTGGCACTTATCTTGGTAAGAATGTCACCAACTGCGTGCAGACCTTCCACAAACCTCCCAGCCTTAGACCACATTGTTCATCACTCTCAAAAGTGAGTCACCCCCAAGCTGGGACTAAACTCCACCCGGGTAAAGGTATTCTTAACTAGGCTAAAGGGTCATAGACAACAGGAAATACTCTATCTCAGGTGCCCAATCAAACTAACAACCTACAGTCCCTCATTCCCCACATGCCTGTCCCACCCCAGGAAGTGTGCCCCTTCTCTGCTCAACAGTCCTTCGGTTGCCCCACTTCCTTTCTAGGCTTCAGCAACAAGCCGAACAGGAAGTCTCAGAGCACTGTAGCTGCAATTCAGCACCTTCAAGAAATCAATTCCCATCAATTCTCTCACCCAGAGAATTGCTCACGGGCCTAACAACCCACCTCTTCAATATCCCACGGGCCTGACAACCCGCTTCTTCAGTCCAGCTCCCAAGATAACCAGCTACACCAAGAGAGAATGGCTATGGATACAGGTTTAGATACAATCATGAAGATACAAAGGATAGTTCAATGGGTGTGTGCATTGTCATGGATGATTGACTAGATGCCTGAATGATGGAAAAGATGATCGAAAAGATGATACGAAAAGATGATCAAAAATGAACTAAGTCCCAACAATATGTATGCATGTCCCCAACTTAACACTTGTCATGTTGGGAGCTACTTTGGCTCACTTGTCCCCAACTTTGGAACTTAGGATAAAATAATTATCCATACTTTATGATTTAAGAAATATTAATAGAATATTCTTTTTTCTCTTAAGCTCCCTAGCTTATCCCTTTTCCTTAAATTTTGGCCCTCCCTTTCCCTAACTAGTGGAGTTTAGTCCCCCTTCTCTTTTATCATGGTCGATCTGTGCAGAATGATGTATTTTATATTAATTATGAGACATATACAAAAATAGGCACACTGGTCTTTAACAGTTAGGCTCTCCTGCCTAATCAAAACATAAGCATCCTATCTTATAATAGCTGGCTCACCAGCCTCTAAAACATAGTATATACACAAAATTCTCCCTGGCCTCAAAGTCCTGTGCAATGAAGTTGTTGTGCGCGATATCCAAGAATGTGCAGACTTCCTCATTTTACTACGCAATACCTGCGCGCACTATGCCATGAAATGTGCATACAAAAAATGATATCAAAACAGATCACCAGCTTAAGTGCATTTGAATTTACATTTACAATTGTGTTCGGCCTTAGGGATATTACAATCCCCTCCCCTTATTTATGCACTATCCTCAGTGCATCATGTACACATATACAACAAAATTTCAAAAGTCCTAAAAAAGATACAGGTATTCTGCCCGCATTGCATCCTCATGCTCCCAAGTAGCATCCTCAGGATTGTACCAGGTCCATTGGATGTGTACAAGCCCTACAGCTCGATTCCGGAGCTGTTTGATTTTCTTGTCCAGAATGTGTACCAGATGCACTTGAAAAGCACCTTCTTGCTCCACCTGAATCACATTCCAATAAATAACATGATTAGCATCAGGTATATATTTCTTGACTAATGATACATGGAATACGTTATGAACAGACATAGATGCAGGCAATGCAATCATATAAGCTACTACACCAATCCTCTCTAGGATTTCAAATGGCCCACAATAGCGAGCTACCAACTTTGAACAATTTCCCAACTTCATGGAACTTCTATTGGCCTTCACTTTCAAGAATACATGGTCACCCACTTTAAATTCCCTATGTGTTCTTCCCTTATCAACATAACTTTTCTGCCTTTCTTGGGAAGCCTTTAAATTTTGTTTTATTTTTATCATTTTCTCCTCCATTTCGCTGAGAAAATCTGGCCCAACCACTGCTCTGTCTACTAGGTTATCCCAGGTTACTGGCCTGTTGCACTTTCTACCATAAAGTGCCTCAAATGGGCTCATCTTTAGAGATGCTTGGTACCCATTGTTATAAGCAAACTCTACCAAGTGTAGGTAGTCTTCCCATTTTGATGGTTTATCCATCACATACATCCTCAACATATCTTCAATCACTTGATTCACCCTCTCTGTTTGTCCATCTGATTCTAGATGATAAGTTGTACTAAAATTCAAATTTGTTCCAAATCCATTAAATAATACTTTCCAAAATTTTGAGGTAAATTTTGGATCTCTTCTAGACACAATTGTCTATGGTATGCCATGTAATTTGGAAATTTCCTTCATATAAACATCAACAATATTTGCTTCCTTGTGAGTGAGCTTAACTGGAATAAAATGGGCATCTTTAGTAAACTTATCCACCACTGCCATGATAGAATCATGTTGCTTGTTTCTTTTGGGCAGTTTGGTGATGAAATCCATGGTTACAACTTCCCATTTCCACTCAGGAATGGGTAATGGTTGTAGCAAACCAGATGGGTGTCTATGCTCAGCCTTTACCTTTTGACATTCCAAACATCTGGCAATAAAATCAGCAACCTCTTTCTTCATGTATGGCCAATAATATTGGTTCTTGACAGTTGCAATAGTTTTCTGATATCCTGGGTGCCCAACATAAGGCACATTATGCATTTCTCTCAATATCAGATTTTTCAACTACTGGGAATTTGGTACAAATATTTTTCCCCTGTACATGAGAATTTCATCAATATCTAGCTTATATTCCTCAATTTTTTGCTACAAAATACCTTGCTGTAATTTTGCCACTAATTCCTTGTATTGCAAATATAATTTTGCAGCCTCTAAAAATTTTTGTCTTTCAAATATGATTGGTACATGCTGATGGTTATAGCATGCAATTTATCCACTCTTCTGCTGAGTGCATCTGCCACTTTGTTCTCTTTTCCCTTGATATGCTTTATGTCAAAATCATATTCACTTAGAAATTCTAACCATCTGCTTTGCCTAGTATTTAGAGTTGGTTGATCAAGTAAATATTTCAGACAATTATGGTTTGTTCTTGGATCAAACCTCATTCCCATGAGGTAATGTCTCCATTTCCTCAAGGCATGCACTATGGCTTCCAACTCAAAATCATGAGTGGCATAGTGTCTTTCATGCTCCCTCAACTTCCTTGATTCATAACATATAACAAACTCATTTTGACTGAGGACTCCACCAAGTCCTTCTTTACGTGCATCTGTGCATAAAATGAAGTCTTCATTTGGTTCTGCAATCCTTAGTATTGGAGCACTTGTTAATAATTGTTTCAAGTGTTGGAAACTCTTTTCACAATCCAATGTCCACTGAAACTTCACACCCTTTCTTTGCAAGGAAGTGACTGGGTGTGCAATATTTGAAAATCCTTCAATAAATCTCTTGTAGTAGCTTGCAAGGCCAGTGAATGATCTGACCTCTGTCACATTCTTTGGCACTGACCATTCTTTAATGGCTTTTATCTTCTCAGGATCCACTCCTATCCCATCCTTTGAAATGATATGCCCTAAATAATGAATTTGCTTATGATAAAATGAGCACTTGATCAACTTGGCATACAACTGATGCTCCCTTAATACTTGCAACACCATCCTTAAATGTTGTTCATGCTCTTCCTCTCACTTAGAATATACAAGAATGTCATCCAAAAAGACAATGACAAACTTGTCTAAATATTCTAGAAAAACACCATTCATTAAGCAAATGAAAATTGTTGGTGCATTTGATAACCCAAATGGCACCACTGTGAACTCATAATGACCATACCTTGTCCTGAAGGAATTCTTTCTTATATCTTCCTCCTTAATCCCTACCTGATGCTATCCTGACTTGAGATGTATCTTCGAAAAGATTTTTCCATCCTTCAATTGATCAAAAAGATCATCAATCCTTGGCAGAGGATACTTATTCTTAACAGTCACTTCATTCAACTGTCTGAAATCAATACACAATCTTAATGTCCCATCTTTATTCTTCACAAACAAGACTAGGGCACCCCAAGGTGACACACTTGGGTGTATATACCCCTTCTTCATAAGTTTTTCAAGATGCATTTGCAACTCCTTCAATTCTGGTGTACTCATTCTATAAGGAGTCTTTGACACTGGAGCTGCTCCAGGCATTAAATTTATAGAGAAATCAATGTCTCTCTTTGGGGTTAGTCCTGGTACCTCCTTGAACACATATTCAAACTCTTCCAAGACTACATGATCCTCCAAATTTGGCGCCTTATCTTTACGTGTCTCTTCCATATGAGCTACAAAGATTTGACACCCTTTTCTATAACATTTCTTCAGCTGCAATGCTAAAATTTCTCGGATGGTTACTACCATGGGAATTCCCTGCACTTTTCTTAGGCTCCCTTCTTCATCCAAGCAAGTAAAGGACTTGTTATGATAGTCTAGGATGGCATGATGTTGGTCCAACCAATCCATTCTAATTAGACAGTCATAGGAACCTAAAGGAAAGATGTTCAAATCTTCCCTGGTGTTCAGTCCATTCATGTCCATAAGACATGACTTAACTATCTCATTAAATTTTCTTCTGGCTCTGGTAGCTAGCTGCACCAACCAAGAATTTCCATGCTTTCTTCTTGGAAAATGCAAACTTTCCACCATCTTAGGATCTATATAGCTATGACTAGCTCCTTAATCAATTAAAATAGCAATGGTTTGGTTGTTGATCATACCTTCCACTTCAATCATATGTTACTGATACTCTGCTTGCTTGTTGTCTAGGGCTGCATAGATCCTTGGTACATTTCTGCCCATGTCCTCCATTGTTTCATATTGTTGTACATTGTGAAAAATTCTCCCTTTTCCACCTCTATGAGGACAATATCTGTACATATGATCTCATTTACAACCCCAACATTGAATAGGTGGTTTCCTTGGCCTTTGACCCCATGTCTCAATCATTCTGGGATCTCTAGGAGTTTGTTGTCCCTGTGGATTATTTCTGAAGAATGGTGACTTAGATCCCTTCTTCCTCTGATCTACCTTGAATTTATTTTTGTTTTCCCAAGATTTTTTTAAATTTGGCCTTGCTTTCTGCTGATCATATAGGCATTTAGCTCACCTTATGGTCTCCTCCAATGTCTTGGGATCATCATACTATATTTTGTCACAGATAAATGATGGAAATCCACTCAAATAACTTTAAATCTTAATTGTCTCGTCCTTGATGAAAGAGACATACTTCAGTAGTTCTAAAAACCTTCTCTCATATTCATCTATGGTCATACTCCCAAGATTGAGTTCAAAGAACACTTTCATTTTCTTGTCATAGTATCTCTTAGTCAAGTATTTCTTCTCAAAATGCTTCTTGAATTCTCTCCAAGTAACACTTTTCTCTTTAATGTGTTTCACCTACACAAGTTGATCCCACCACATGGATGCATTTCCTTTGAGTTGATAGATGGAAATTCTACCTTCTGCATGAGAAGAATAATTATGCAATTGGAAATACTTTCTCATGCCCAACAGC
This sequence comes from Picea sitchensis, assembly GCA_010110895.2. Lineage (NCBI taxonomy): Eukaryota > Viridiplantae > Streptophyta > Pinopsida > Pinales > Pinaceae > Picea > Picea sitchensis. The sequence goes on along the minus strand of SNQJ01S0023358.1, from coordinate 20,020 downwards.
CATGTCTCTGCATCTTCATCCTTCTTGTGCTCACCATCAAATGTAGGAGGTTTGATCTTGTTCATTTCTCCTCATAGCTCATCCACCCCAGAACTCTTATGATTCTTGATAGGGGATGGACTTGAGTTGTTGTGTGCTCCCTTATTGGAATGCTTTGGGGAGTGATGGTGATGTCTGCTAACACTTCTTGCTTTTATTTTCTCATCAGGATATCTGTGACTTCCAGATTTGCTTGAGTCACTCTCCTTATCCAATTTATTTTCTATTTTGTTCAAGATCTCCAACAAATTCATGTTGAAGTCATCCTGCTACTCCTTGGATCTCATAAGCCTTTCATTATCATCTTTATGGCTTTGGACATCCCTCTGTAAATTTTTAATGGTCTCTACCATATTCATGTTTTCATTCCTTAAATCTCCATGTCCATTGGAGTTTGTTCATTCAATGCCCAAATGGACATCCATACCTCTAATCTCATACTTCTAACTATAATTCCCCTGTGCCTCTTCCATTACTCTGGACTCTATGTTGATCTTGATCTCATATAGTTGTTTTTAACTCTGCAAAATGTACAGCCAACAAAAATTTGTCAGGCTAACTATTTCAGCAATCTCATGAAAAATATGAACCATTATGGTTCAATAATGTATCAGAATTCCTTCTTCTGATTTCCTAAAACATTGAATGCTCAAATCAATTTTCTGGGTCGATTTTTAGATTTCTCTATCCAATAACTTTCCAACTCCTACTCCCATGCTCAATTCCGATTCTTGAGTAGAAATTTATGGCTATTTGAAATTTTCCCATTAATTTTGGTTTTCTATTCATTTTTCAATTTGGCGCAACTTTTCTCTATAATTATGAATTTTTTCACTTACTCCATTGGATATTTGGTAGGATATCAATTGGGTTTCCTCATATGCATCCTATGGACATTATTTCCAAGTTTCAACTCTTTCTGAGTCCTTGGCTGCTAGTTACAGCCTATTGAAGTTCTAGGCCAATTTGTGTTTTTGGCCTTGAATGCTACAAGTACCTTCTTTTCCATTTTAAAAATTTTTAACATGCCCAGAAATTTAATTCATCTCTGGGAATATCCTCTATGGCTCAATAGATTTCCATTGACTGCTCTTGTGCCTCAATTGGATTCTGGAGCATAAATTTATGGCTCTTTGAAGTTAGTGGGGTCTTAAAAATTACCCTATATTGTTTGTGTTGTAACTTTCTCATAAAAGCTCCGTTTGACGAACAATTTACACCATTAGAAATATCGCTCTGAGCTCTTTTATTTCGCTTCAACTCACTTATTTGGCCCATCTAGGATCAGCATTGAAAACTGAAGCTCTGATACCAATTTGTAACGTCCTCGACCATCCATGTCGGGCAACGCTACACTAGGGAACCCTTACTATTCTCTCTGCGGAACAAAATGTAACATACCCAACATCCAACTGATCTATGCCACATAAATGTTTCTTGAAACGCATGCAATTAAAGCATATATACACACATAAATATTGCATAAGATTTATATATAAAATGTAAACAGCCAAACAAATATGTAAATGCACAGATTCACATGGAAATAACAATAAATGTATACATGCAGCATATACAGGAAATACCCATAAAAATAAGCACGTAAATAATAATGCAGCATGTAAATTTATCACACAATTGGCACTTATCTTGGTAAGAATTTCGCCAACTACGTGCAGACCTTCCATGAACCTCCCAGCCTTAGACCACATTGTCCATCACTCTCAACAGTGAGTCACCCCCAAGTTGGGACTAAACTCCACTTGGGTAAAGGGATTCCTAACCAAGCTAAAGGCTCATAGACAACAGGAAAGACTATGTCTCAAGTGCCAACTCAAACTAACCTCCTACAGTCCCTCATTCGCCATATGCTTGTCCCACCCTAGGAAGTGTACCCCTTCTCTATTCAACAGTCCTTCGGTAGCCCCACTTCTTTTTCAGGCTCAAGCAACAGGCCAGACAGGAAGTCTCAAGTCACTGTAGTTGCAGTTCAGCACCTTTAGGAAATCAATTCCCAAAATTTCTCTCACCCAGAGATTGCTCACGGGCCTAACAACCCACCTCTTCAATATCCCATGAGCTTGACAACCCACTTTTTCAGTCCAACTCCCAAGCTAACCATTTACACCAAGAGAGAATGGTTATGGATACAGTCATGAAGATACAAAGGATAGCTCAATGGGTGTATGCATTCTCATGGATGATTGACTAGATGCCTGAATGATGGAAGGGATGAGGGAAAAGATGATGGAAAGGATGATAGGAAAATATGATCGTAAATTAACTAAGTCCCAACAATATGTATGCATGTCCCCAACTTGACACTTGTCATGTTGGGAGCTACTTTGGCCCACTTGTCCCCA
>SNQJ01S0023357.1:122859-137983 GCA_010110895.2 Picea sitchensis | reverse complement strand
AGCAATCTGTGGCAAGTTGATCCAACTTTTCGAGTTCAGTTTTGGTTTTCTGTCAGAGGTCATTTTGTATGTTCCATCGGGGATGTCTAAGGTTGAATTTGGTCCAAGACTTCTGTACAATATTTTGTAAAAAAAATGACTCTTTGGTGAATTGGAATGAAATAAAGGATTGCTTTATGTATCATCTATCTTGATTATCATATTGGCGTCTTTACATCTATTCTTACATTTATTTCAACAACTGTTATATTCAGAAAATCACATAAAAAGTGAATTTCCAGCAAGCTTTTTGTTGATAAAAGACTAGCCTAAGAACTCATAATTAATACTTGTGATTTAGGATGTTATTTTTGTTGGCTATAAACATAAGGTGATATTCCCGTATACTTTTCTTTATCCAAGTAAAGCCTTAAAATGCTTGAGCAAGATCAATTCATATCTTTTCCTCAGCAAACTCAACATTTAATTTTGATTTTTTGGCACAAATCCCAATGTATGCGAACTGTAGTGGAGCATCCATCATATATTCTTGCTAAATAGTTTGCAAGGTACGTACAAGTGGAAAAATATTTATTTTTCTCTCTAGATTTATCAATCATGGAAAGTAAGTTTGCATGGGGGAATGGAATAAGGCCCTCTCTGGAAGATTGCACGGGGTGAGGCAAATCTTTCTCTAACATATGCCCCCTAATGTGTGAGGTTAGAGGAGTATCTGTGATTGCCGAAATAAATTATAAATAACCCAAGAGTGGAGTGGTAGAGAACCAGTTGGATGAACTCAATTTCTCATTACATTCTGCACTGACTTTGCATACATGGATGCCAAAGTACATTGTAGATCCATGTGAAAATATGCCAAATAAGTGTCTATGGCCATGAATAGGAAAATACAATTGCGGTTACATGCCAATAGTTGTCATGGTCACGAACAAGGCCCAATAGAACCAGTCTCAAAACCAATCTGAAGATATCTGTATACCATGGAGTACAATCTGATCTCCCATGATCACTAAAGTCATATAGGTACTGGTCCAATGAAAAGGAAGAAACAACTCAGGAAAGTTGTGGCCACATAGTGATGTCTTCAAGTCTTCTACATAATCCACCAAAGGTTCAAGTCTACATCATGTCAATAAAGGATTTGAGGTCAAACATAATGAGACATCGTTTGATTACTGGTCATTGATGTATACTGTTAACAAACACAAGACAACCTACCAATAATGAAAGTAGGTATCAAGGCACCAAGTACATTCTTACAAGTGTGAATAAAGGAGCTGGTGTCGAACACCTGAATAATCCATCGATCAGGAGACATTGATGTATTCCCAATTGTCGATGGTGAGAGAACCTGCCACTAACAACTGCAAGCCTCAAGGTACTCATAAGAGTCTAGGTCGTGTTTCTAGAATAAAGGGGGTGATGTCGATGGAAAGAGACCCGCCGAAAGAAAGCATTAAGGAATCTCTCATCAGTCAGCATGAGGTACAAAGCAGGAGCTTCATGATTTCATAGAAATTGGACCCTGTTCATGAACCAACGACCCTGTGTGTCTTTCGTGTGTGCCAAGTGCAAGAGGTACACAAAAACGACCCTCTGAATAACAACCAATGATGAAAAATTGTTGACAAAGGTGAGGAAACCACCAATAAGGATAATGGAATCCAAGACATTACCCAAATCCCAAATTTTGAATATATGTCTTGTCATCGAAGACAAGGGAAACCACCCAGTCAACGACCAATGATGAAATGTCGACTGTTGGGTTCAAGGTTACCTACCAATGATGAAAGTAGGGCCAGGGTGCATGATAGGATTGAAGTATCATGTGATTCTGAGACAAACTGAGGGTATGGCTGACATGCAAAGTCAAGAGTTCTGAGGAGTGGCTGACACGGGTTGATAGACTTCCTTTGAACAAGAGCATGAGACATATGGTGGACTCTGGCAGCATAGACCCAATAATAAAATCATGAAATGCAGGAGGCATCAATGAAGTTTTCTATAGATACTGGAAGAGTAACCAGTTGATCGAGAAGACTTTGTAACGAGCTCAGCTTCCTAAGGCCATGCTAAACCCAAAATTATGATGAATAGACTAAAGTAAATTTGTTCTTTGTTCTAAGGAGACACAATTGCTACCGATATAAGATAATACTCCCTTCACGCCCGTATTTTTTTGTTTTTTCATAACAAACAATTGCTATGATACAGAGGAGGAAATGAGTGTCGCAAGTAAGAAAAACTAGTTCCAACAGTGGATCGTACCTATGCTCAATGAAGGGAAGTGCATGCAGAAGATGGACACTCGGGGGAATGTTCCCTCCTAGGTATAGGGTGTCAAATTGTGAAGGATATAAACAAGGCTCTACTTGGTTGAGGATGAAAAACTGCCAAGGCAAACAGTTTATAATGCAAAGTGAGAACCGGATATAGGATCAATACTGCAAGCAAGGGCATGAGATGTAATCACAACTTAATGCCAAAAAATGTCATTTTTATATCTTTTAGTCTACTTTGTGTGAAAAAGGGGTAAACTTGTGCCAAATAGATGTCTCTTCAGAACCAATTTACGAGTGTGAAAAAGACAAGTTCACTCAGCCATCTTTTCACTTTTTGATAATGAGTTGGAAAAGATCATAAATAAGACTCGTGGTCTTTCAAATCCAATTTAATGAGTGTGAAAGGGACAAATCAGTCAACAATCTTTTCCTTTTTAGACGAGTCGGAAAAGAGCTTAAATTAAACTCGTTTGGGAGTCCACGGGGTATACAGTCGCATGTTTATGAATGATAAATGAGGCTCAGCATAAATTCAAGTACGAGTTGTGAAGGACTCCCAGTCCTATGAAAAACTATTTGCATGGGCACCAAATGCAGTAGGGGATCTAACTAGGGCACCCATGTTTGGTAAGTCTCTACCACTTGATAATGACACGACTTTATAGCATATGGAAGTTTCTATGTCGCAACAAATGGGTTTGTACCTAAGTCATAATGAGCGATAGTTATAGGATAATGTGAAAATGCATAATGGAATGGATCCCTATCCTATATGTTGGGTAATGAAAGTGGGTAAAAATGATTTATAAATAGTAATAAAATAAAAAATTACTATACGATTTTGATTGTTTACCCAACTAGTGTAAATTGGACCAAAATTCCTCCAAGATTCAAACGACGATTGCGGGAGCATCTGGAAACAAAATCATGAGCCGTCCGGATTAGGTAATTCTTATTCTCTTCCACTTCAATTTCAATGGTTTAAAATTTTGAATTAGGTATTAAAGTTTTACTTATTGAAGGCGTAAAGTATAGATTTCAGTGTACGCAGGCTGGCTTTGGTTAGGTCGCATGTATGACTAGGTATATGCTCCTCTGTGAACTACATGGCACGTGCATATGCTCCTCTGTGAACTACATGCATGAAAATGAACAAAAAGAAAGGTCCTAAGTCAAAAATATATTTGTCTTTGATAAGATGGTTCTTGAATGGAGAGAGTGAGAGAATAAGGAGGTCGACACTATTGTAGATCGGGATCCAGGGGCCCAAATGAACTTAAAGCGATGTGGTTTGTATATGTTTTGGGTGCTAAAAGGAATGAAATCCCAGGTGAGGTTATTGGAGATGTTGGTGGGTTACTGGGACCCTGATAGTGAGAGATTCAATATCGATGGGCAACCATTGAGAATTGAAGTGGAGCAAATTTACTTTCTGACTGGTCTATCATGTCAGGGGGGGAAGTTGTGAACCTCAAATCATGGGGAGTAGGTAGTGGGATGAAGATAGAAGAATATATCGACACCCACTGTGTAGCAGGGACTCCTAAGGTAGGGAGTCAAGTCCATATCCGGGCAATAAACAACCTCATTCTGAAGATCATTGTCCTACTCTTGACCAAGATCACAGGTTTGGCCTCGTTGCACCAAGCATCGAGGTCGCTCATGTTCTATGCAGTGCAGTGCGTGAGACCCACAGTGTACGACTGGTGTACCTCACTACTGGACAATATGAAGAGCCAATTGATGGAGTCCAGGAAGGGGCTAAAAAGAAATTTTGGGTTTTCCTCCATCTTGTGCAGTTTTTTTTCTGAGGGGGTTCTAGGTTTGGGACCTAGAGTTGAGATTCTTCTGAGAGGACCTAGTGATCCATCCATGGCATGGTGGACCGAGGTGATATGGTGGAAGGGATGAGGTAGGGTGCCGACACCCTACAACAAGGAATTTTTCTATTGGTGGTGGCGACAAGTCATCACTCTGGATGACTATCCCTACAAGGGGATCTATTTCAGAGGAGATCTAGACATGCCACTTCCACCAGGGTCCACCTACGATGACATAGGTATGTCAAAAGGTTTTTACATATTTCATTTTTTTGTATTTTTCTATGATTAGGAAAAAAATATTTTTGGATGGTGCTTAAGTATTGACTAGACATTTGTATGTTGCAGATGTGGGTCCCAACAACCAGAGGGTATCCCTAGACATCGACGAAGGAACCGGGGAGATGAAGTGGTCGAGAGGGTCCTACAAAACGTGCAGGGAATTCTGTTGCGTCTGACTCGCAAGATACCCATGGTTCAGGTAAAGGATCTGCCTGAAGTCATGTAGCAACAAGTGCTTGGTGTACCCAGGGCATGGGTACGACTCTTTTGACATCTTGCAAACATCGTGGTTTTCCACCATGACACACATCCGGTTCCATAGGCATAGATGTCGTGGGATATTGTAATACTGGTTATATATGTATTGAGGGTGTTAGCCCCATTTTGTACTATAAACACCATATTTTTTGAAATATATAAAAGAGGATCTTCATCTTTACTTATATTTTACAATGTGTACATTGATTAAATGGTTTTATTTACTTTTAATTATGTGACAAATTCCAATCTAAAACAAATTTATCATAAGCATCAGATACATGATTAGAACTCCTAGGAATATGATAATATGTAATAAAATCAAATTGTCGTTCTAAAATATGTACCCATAGGAATCGTCGGAGTAAAGTAGGATCATGCATGCATTAATTTCCATTCAATTGATGTACTAGCAACTGGAAATCCACGTGAACTTCTAATGAACGAATTCCATGTGAGATTGCATCACAAAAAAGTTCTATAGCGGCGCTACATTCGGCCACATTATTCGTGGATGGCCCTAGGCATACGCCTCCTGAGGACACCAGTAGACCCTCAGGTGAGTAAACCACCCAAGCAGCGAAATCCAAGTTCTGTGTGTGACGATTGGCCTTGTCTATGAATCCTAAGTAGACTGACAACTCCATTGACATCTTTCAACCAAGTGAAAACTCGATAAGCAATCTGAAGACGAAAAAGAAAAGAAATATATACACTAAAGTACACAGAGAGTTCCACATGAGCCTAGGGATCAAGCATAGTATCGTTTCAAGTAGAGCCCATTTTTAGGCTCGACCAACTTGTTCCCTTCATAATATTCTAACTCATAGGATCTTTTTTCTAAAACACGTCACATGATATAAGGACCATGACACATGGACTTAAACTTGCCTGCCCCCAGTGGTTCTTTGGCTTGATCATACAAGAGGACCAAGTCACCCTCAGTGTACAACTGAGGACATACAGACTTATCATACTGGACCTTGACACATCATTTGTTCCCCTCGATAGTTGTAGAGGCGTCTCGACGTTGTTCATTGAGAATCTCTAGGTGTACAAGGTATCACTCGAGATTAGAAGTGTTAGGTAGGAGTGTGACTGCCAACTTAAGAGAAGGCATTTCGCATTCAATAGGTAAAATCGACTCCACACCATGTACTAACTGGAAAGGGGAAAATATGGTGGAAGTCTTGACCGAGGTTCGGTATGCCCAGAGTGTAGGACATAGCATGATGTGCCAGTCGGATTTACTCTAACTGACAGTTTTTTTCAAAATGGTCTTGAGAGACTTGTTGACGGCCTCTACTTTACTATTTTCCTAAGATAATAAGGATAAGAATGACCATGTTTAAACCCCATCTTAGCTGTTATTTCTTCCATCATCTCATTCTGAAAGTGATTTCCATGGTCAATGACAATCTCACTCGAGATACCAAACCGGGCGATAATCTGATTGAATACAAAGAAGGTTGTAGTATTCCCATTGGATTTAACTATAGGCATGGCCTCGACACACTTATTAAAGTAGTATATGGCCATGATAATGTGTTTATTCCCCCCAACCAAAGTTGATTTGCAATCGACGAAGTCCACCCCCCACTTGGTGAAGGGAACGACGGTAATGACTAGATGAAGAGGGGTTGGATGCGAGCGCATTTTCCAAGTGAACACCTGGCAGGGGTAACACTTCTTAACCACTTTGATACAATCCTTAAAGATGGTAGGCCAGAAATAATCAGCTCACAAATGTTTTTGGGCTATCACAATCTCAAATAGATGACCACCATAAGCCCTATTGTGGGAATCGTTCAGAACAAACTCAACTTCTCTGTGATTTAAACAATGACGCAAGATATTGTCTATTCCTCAGCAATACAAAGTGTCACCGGCGATAGTATATTTCTTAGCTTGGTACCTTATACGTTGTTGGTCATCTCATGGGAGATGCTAAAGGAAATTCAAGGTCTGAATATAGAGAACAATGTCTCCATGCCAGGGGTCAGAAGATGAGACAAGAAAAATGTGTTCATCCACAAACGAATCAACATGGATGACGTCCTCATATAATCATGGAAAATCATATATTAGCTTTGCAAAGACTAGGGATTTCTTGGATTTCGCGGAAGAGAAATCGAGATCAAACTCCTGTAAAATGAAAATCCATTTATTATATTTTCCCCCTATGATACATCGGGTAAGGACGTATTGAAATGGATTGACATCAACAACCACCATAGTATTACAAATTAATATATAATGACACAAACGTTGGACTCCATGAACGAAATCCAAATCTATATTTTCAACGTGAGTATAATTAAGTTTAGGACCGAGCAAAGTTCGACTAAGATAGTAAATGACGTGATCATGGAGCTCATCATCCTCCTGAACCAAAACCATACCAATCGTATCCTCAGATGTGGTGATATAAAGCAATTAATCTCTACCGTAGTCGAGAGGCTTCAGCAGAGGCACCGACACCAAAGATTTATTCAAAACATCAAAGGACTCCTGGGCTCTCTCATCCCAGATAAAAGGGGTGTCCTTCTTCAAAAGACGCATGAAACCTTTAGTGATAGTGGCATAGTTCACTATAAACCTACGAAGAAATTTATCTTTCCCCTGTAGACCTTGAATTTGTCTAATCGTGTGTTATTTCCACAACCTTAAGTGGATCTATGATTATCCCAGTCTCAGAAACTAAAAAACCTAAAAGACGACCAGACTTAATGAAAAAGATGCACTTGTGAGGGTTCAACTGGATTCTATAATAACAACATCTTTCAAACACAAGTCGAAGGTGAGTAATGTGATTCACTCTCTTGCGAGAGTGAACAACAAGATCATCAAGGTAATCTTTGACTATGTGCTTTAGATCGTGAAAAGCGAAATTCATGGAACGTTGAAAGGTTGCTCCGGTGTTTTTAAGGCTGAAAGGCATCTTACGGTATGAAAAAGTACCCCAAGGACAAATAAATGTCATCTTGTGTTGATCCTCGGGTTTGATTTGAATTTTATTATATCCTAAAAAATTGTCCATAAAAGAAAATACTTTGCTTCCCACACACTCGTCGAGAATATGATCGATGAAATGTGTGGGGAAGTTGTCTTTCGAACAGGGCTTGTTTAGGTCACCGAAATCCATACATACATGGATGGTTCCTTTCTTCTTAACTACAGGGATGAGGTTGGATACCCATTCGGTTAAAGGAACCAGGTAGATGAAGCCAACATTAAGTAGCTTCTCCACCTCTACCTTAATAGAAGGGATCTTTCGAGGGTTGATAGCTCTAAGACGTTGTCAAATAGATTTAGCATCCAGATAAGTTCTAATCTCATGTTCGACAATAAGAGGGTCAATCCCTAGCATCTCTTCATACGAACAAGCAAATACATCTTGAAATTCCTTGAAGAGCTCGGTGTAGATGAGGATTTCTTCTAGCGGACAATCCGCACCGATATTTACATTTTCAACCTTGTTAGGGGTACGATAGATGTCTATTTGGATGGTAGGATAAATACTCTCCATGTTTCCTTCGACATAAATGTCGTGCGTATCAAGTGGAAGTACAGTGTGACTGACTATCTCACTCAAAGTAGAACGAAAGTTGTCTTATTCGATTGTTTCAAGCTCTGGAATAAAATAAGAGTGGTGATGCATATCATCCCAAGGTTTGTCATAACCATTCATAGATTAAATGATGGCTTCATCCGTAGGCAAAGTCCCATCGAGGAAATCATGTGAAAAAGATAATGAAGTGTCCCACATGGGCCTAGACACGAGATCCTTGCCATCCGTCGGTGAGGGAACATGATCATGATTGGTGGAAGAGTCGAGAACAACTTGATACACAATCTTTGCTACTGATAGTGGCATGGCCATCCCAGCATGCGACTGAACCTCAAAAGATGAAATCAGGGAAGGTAGGGTCCACGGATCATTAAAATAAGACATGAGGAAAGGAATGGACCTCCCAGTCAAGATGATTCTACTAGACATGGCATAAATGTGGTGGTTCAGTGCCGAGAAGTTGAAAGTACCCATAAGAGAAGAATACATTATGACACTAATATTCTCAATTGTCAGCTGAGAATTGTCGATTAGAGGGATCGATTGTCCAAGAGATGCATTAGGAATAGAGTATGCAAAGGATAATTGATCGATCGTCACATTATTCCCTTCATGAGGAAAACAAAGAGTATGGAAGACGGATGGCACGACGACGCTCATAGAATAAGTCCAATTGCGACCTATTATTAGGTTATAATCAAGAGGCGCATCAACTACCTCTACTTCCACCTCTACCCTCTTCTCGCCTAACTAGACCAGAAAGGCAAGGAGAATAACGAGAGGGCAGCGGGAATGACCGTCGAAAGTAGTCAACATGTTCGATGACTTGGAAAGGGTCTGAGAACCGAGAGCTTTCCAACAAACCAGGGACATCACACGCGTAGTAGTGCCTTCATCAACAATCACACATTTGATGGTATACTTTGAATACTCCACATGGATTTGGAAAGCCACATGGTAAGGAAAGCGAGGCTTAACATTTGTGATGTCAAACTTGATAATATTTGAGCCATTGGGTTCTAGATATCCTAAAGTAGAGAGTAAGGCATTCCTCTATCAAGGACACATCTTGAGTACCTCCAAAGCCAACATCGCACAAAGGTTTTCACCTAGGTCCTCAACAATAGAGTAGTTATGGGGTGCTATAGCATTTGGATTATGGGTAGAGCGCTTGAGTACTCCTTTCAGAATACGAGGTGGTGGCTCTAGTTTCTCAATCTGTAAGGTTGTCTCCGGAGGAGGAGGAGATTCTATACCAATATTAGTTTTTTTAGAACTATAGTCTCGAGATCGAGTGGCTACATCGATTTTCGCATTGACCATATTGATACATAAACAGTCACCATATTGCGACTATTATTTTTGACCTCCACCAACCGCATTTCCGTCGTTTGAAGATCTCAAGGCTAAGTGTTGATTATTTGGGAATGGATTCGTTAGCACAGTGGGCGATTGAGCTAATAGCCTCATAGCTTCTGCAAGTTTGGGGCACAAATGAGTAAGGTGATCATCTATGCAAAGATTACAGGGAAACTTCACCTTATTTTTTTCTCGTTTTCCCTCTCTAGCATTACTACCTATCTTCTCATTATTTTCCTTGGGTTTATTACCATTTTTCCCACCCTTACGGTTATTATGTCCTTTCTTCTTATTCCCTCCTGGTTGTTTGTTACCATTCATGTTGGTCAACGATTGCACTGAGTGTACATCCACCAACTGAGTGGGATTGGAAGACACAGACGAGATTGGTCCTCATGCAGACTGGCTTAAAGAAAACTCTTTCAACTGGTTAGTCACTGAGTCTGCGGACTTTACATTGGAGGAACCTATGATGCCATTGGCATGATGTCCGAGCTTTTTCCTAGGGTTGTAAGTAGACCGTGGTGCATCAAGAAGAAGGTGGTATAACATCCCAAACTAAGGATATACAAAATCTAATTGTTGGTCCCTAAATATAGCTTCTTCCTTAGTGGTAACCCCAGAAGTAGCAACGTCCTTTGATATAGGAGCGTGAAAATACTTAAGAAATCATTCTAAAAGAAAGGTCGGGGGTATAGGGGTCTTAATCAACCTCTTCCTTCTACACCACTCCTGGATATGGTCCGAGATATGAGTGGTGGTATCCTGGCATAAAGTAGACAACAATTCTAGGCCAACATCATAAGGAATGGGCAACTGGAAATGGTTAAGAAATACCATCACCAAATCACTAAAATTCCCATATGCCTCTATAGGTAGCTCAATTTACCATTTCACAACAACTCTAATAAGGGTGCGTTGAAATAATATCAAATCAATAGAATCGTCATTAAGGGAGTTTGATGATCACCAAAGGTGAAAGGTAGTGATGTGATCACCAGGATCCTCTCCATTCTTACCCTTGAACTTCGTGATGTCCGAAGGAATTTTGGTGGGGACCGGGGTCCATGTAGGATCGTGACTCACAGGGTCATTCATTAATTTATCCAAATATGGTATATTAAGCGTGTCCAGAAAAGGGAGATGGGGTTGTGACATCTGGCCCCAACCTCCCGGGAAAGATTGTGCTTGTGGATTTGGAGGTCATCCAGGGTTCTGGTAAACACCATGGCCTTGTCTAGAATTATAAGGCCCTCCTCCGGGTTAATTCATATAAGGTTGGTTGGGCATCATTCCAGCTGGAATGTTTTGTTGAGGGTTATAGAAATTTCCCCTAGCCGGATTTGATCCGGATTGGGGGTTTCCCAAAGTGTGAAATAGACCTACCCTAGGTTGGACACCAGAGGATAGAGGTGGTTTTGTCATGCCAAATGTATTGGTCAGAATTTGCGCCGAGGAGGTAGGATTGTACGATGAAACTTGAGCCGAAGCTTGTTCGCTAGGTTGATTATTCCACCTAGAAAAAGGATTGGACCCAGGTTTAAAAGAAGGAATACCTCCCATATTAGGAGTCATTTGATGGATTTGAGATCCACCAAATGAAAGAGTGTAGGGAGGTGTATTTCCCCCAATCCCAATGCTAGCATTAGGGCCAGTAGTTGGAATGGAGTTCGAAAACTATGAAGTGAAGTTAGGCATACCATAAGAAAATGGACTAGAAGCCATAGGGATGGACTGAAAATTGTAGCTGGGTGAGTGGCCAAGAGACCCAAAGGGGTTCGAGGCAGTAGCTTGAGCATTAACTATAGGCCGCGCCATAGTAATGATAGGTACCTCCGGCACTATGACCATAGAGGTTGCAAGAGTTGAAGGGGTGTCGTTAACTATAGTGGGTATGGGATTCTGAAGACCAGATTCAGTACTCATCCTTGTAGAATCACAAGTCTGAACAATGGATGTGTGTGTACCACGTATAATAACTCTATGTATTTTAGAAGGCAAGGACATGAAATCCGATGGTAACTATAACAAGCGACGAGACCGACGGGGAGGCTAGTCCAACTCCACGATGAATTAAGACTCTAAATATAAAAAATATATCCTAAGGCCAACAAGTAAGAAAAGAGCACACCAAAAGTCAAACAGCCAATATGCATGAAAATGGGGTAAAGTGGTTGAGTGGCCTCCCTCCCTAAAGAAGGTATGTCTCACCCAAGAGGGGCCTGAGACTCCCTGCTAAATATCAGAGGTAACATAATCAGTTATAAGGGCTCTCGTGGGCTTAACAACCAGTCGAGCAGATCCCCCCGGAGAGGTAATCCTCCACAAAGGTTGTGTTATGTCCAACCTTTATCTAACCCAAGGTACCTGCAAAATAACCCCTGCAAGTAACCTATGAGACACCTAAGTCAAGAAAATAATAAACCATTGTATAATCGATGCACATGCGAGCAGTCGTAAGTCAGGTCCACCGTATGGGAGCGTAGCAAAGCCCAAAACCTTGAAATCACCTTCTCTCATAGAGGTAAAGGCACTAACAAGATCCCCAAATACAAATAGATCCCAGAAATTGTTAATGTTTAAGCCATTATTATAAATGTTTTAATTTCATTAGATAACAATAGCATAATCCAAGATCACTGAGAAATACACAATCACAAGAGACACAATATTTATCTTAGGAAACCCTCTAGGGGAAGAAAACCCAGCAAAACTTCCTTAATATAGATAGCCAATACAATGCCAAGAGATCTCTTATGCTAATACAGAAAGTCCTCTCCTAGATATGCGCCACTCTCTCTCTCCTTTGTCAGTAACAGATCAGAACTTGTCTCTCAAACTGAGCAAGTGAGTTGTATCTAAGTGAGGCACTAGCCTTCTTTATTTATACAAGTCTGGCACGTGTGAAGTGTCTCTTCACTGGCAGGGCTGACTTCTAAAACTGGGTGAGTAAACCCACCTTTATTATATTTTTGGGTCTCTTTAATAACTGTTGGGGCCAACTTCTTATTCTCCCTATTACAATTGTCTTTTGACCAATCCGCAAAAGGGGATTTTTTCCTATTACAATAACCGACATGATCAATCCACAATGGGGATTGATCCTATGAATAATATATCAATAATAATAAGAATACTCTTTGTAGTTACATTATTTCAACACTCCCCCTTAACAATAAGGGTATTATTCAGTAGCATCATGCGAGAGAGAGAGGACAACATCATCAATATCATCTTGGCTGGCATATCTATAAATCATCATAATTTTTCTTCATCGGCAACATCATCATTCCCAAAGGAATGCCATCATCATCTTCATCAATATGTATTAGTATAAAAATGGATACATCATCATCATCACAGTACAAGGCTGGCTCATCATAATACAAGACTGGCTTTATGTCACAATTGTCAAGTTGGAAGCTCAGTACTTGTCTCATCTCATCATCTTGCTTTGCATCATAGCACTCAAGATGGAAGCAAGATACTCGTTATGCTTTACGTCACAACCATCAAGTTGGAAGCAGGATACTAGACTGGCTTTACGTCACATCTATCTAGTCGGAAGCTCAGTACTAGTCTCATCATATATCTTGCTTTACATATGACAGCTTGGTCATAAGCAAGGAACATCTCTTCTTGCTTTACGTCTGACAAATCGATCAGAAGCAAGGAACATCTCTTCTTTCTTTACGTCTAACAACTCATTCAGAAGCAAGGAACATCTCTTCTTGCTTTACATCTGACAGCTAGGTTAGAAGCAAGGTACACATCTCATCTTTCTTTACATCTGACAACTCGGTCAGAAGCAAGGAACATCTCTTCTTTCTTTACATCTGATAGCTAGGTCAAAAGCAAGGTACACATCTCATCTTGTTTTACGTCTGACAACTAGGTCAGAAGAAAGGAACATCTCTTCTTGCTTTACATCTGACAATTAGGTCAGAAGAAAGGTACGCATCTCATTTTTCTTTACGTATGACAACTAGGTCAGAAGCAAGGAACACATCCCATCTTTCTTTGTGTCTTACAACTAGGTCAGAAGCAAGGAACACATCACATCTTGCTTTACGTCTGACGGCTAGGTCAGAAGCAAGGAACACATCACATCTTTCTTTACATCTCATAGCTAGGTCAGAAGCAAGGAACATCACATCTACTCCCCCTTTTGGGGAAGGTCCTTTCAGACTATGCCAAGCTTATCTCAGAAGTACTCAAACTTTACACGAGATAGAGGCTTGGTCAACACGTTAGAAACCTGTTCATTTGTGCTAATGTACTAGAGATTTAAGGCTCCTCTCTGAACCATGTCGTGGATGTAATGATAGAAGATCTCTATGTGCTTTGACCTGTCATGGAATACATGATTCCCTGCCATTTTTATGTAGCTCTGGTTATCACATAGAATCAAGGTTGCTCTCATCTCTAAGTCAAATAGGTTGGTTAGCAACTTTCGAAGCCATATAGCTTCGCAGCTAGCAGAACATGCAGCAATGTATTCTGCTTCCACTATGTTGAGAGCAATGTTAGATTGCTTCCTACTCTACCACGAGATCATGGCTGATCCCAAACTAAAACAACATCCTAAAGAGATTTTCCTATCAGAAACACTTCCTACCTAATCTGCATCAGTATATCCACTCAATGTGAAATTATGATCTCCATCATAGCTGAGACCATAATCTATTGCACCTTTGAGGTACCTCATCACATGTTTTGCAACAACTAAGTGAACATGTATGGGTTCTAACAGAAACTGACTCAAGGTGTTAATGAAAAAACAAATGTCTGGTCTGGTGTTCATCAGGTACATCAGCGATCCAATAATTTTCCTATACAGTGTGGCATCAATCAATTATGACGACTTATCGACCAACAGCTTCAGCATCGCTTCCATGGGTGTATTCATGGGATTACATTCCATCATGTCGAATCTCTTTAATATTTTTACCATGTACTTCCCTTGGTTAAGGAAGATCCTCTCAAGACTCTGTCATACCTCAAGATCTAAGAAATAATGCATTAGGACAAGGTATTTCATTTCAAATTCCGAGGCAAGTCTCTTTTTACATTTTGTGATGATCTTTTCTTCTCCAGTTAAGAATAACTCATCCACATATAGAAGTAATATTACTGGCTCATTATTCATAATTTTGAAGTAGAGATTTGAGTCTGCTTTACTCTTGGTAAAGCCTAAGCTCATCAAGAAACTTTCTATACGGCCATACCAAGCTCTAGGAGATTGCTTCAATCCGTATAAGGCTTTCTTCAATCTACAGACATGAGACCTCCTGTCTTCAACCTCAAATCCTTGAGGTTTCTCTATATACACTTCCTCTTCGATGACACCATTTAGGAAAGTTGTCTTCATGTCCATCTGGTGCATCTTCCACTTCATCTTAGCTACAAGAGCTATGATGGTCCTGATTGAAGTGTATCTAGCTACAGGAGCGAATGTCTCTTCATAATCAATGCCTTCCTTCTGGGAAAAGCCACGAGTGAAAAATATTGCTTTATACTTCTAGATACTTCCATCAACAACATGTTTTATT
>SNQJ01S0023357.1:79603-119103 GCA_010110895.2 Picea sitchensis | reverse complement strand
ATTCAATTTCCTTGGATAAGTTTACTCACAAAATCCTATTCCAAGGCACTAAATCCTAGGCTAGTTTGTGCACCCTATAAAATAAAATCGTTACTAATAAATTTTAAATTATAGCGTTGATTTTATGGTCGTGATTACTCAAAAAGGGATTTTTCATTGCTTGGCATTTTTGTCTTTTGAGTTTTTATCATTAGCTTAGTGCATATAGTGAAAGATTTTATATACAGTATATCAAGAAATGAAACACTCAGCCCAATTTACAAGGACAATAAAAATGAAAAGATGAAGAGAAAAACTTCACCCAAAAATTCAACCAAAAGAGGGTTTCCTGTCATCCCACAGACACTCAACAAGCACTACATGGACCTAATAAGGCTCAGCAAGCATCAAATCCCACCCAGAAAACACCAGACAAAGAAAACAAGCAACATAAAAGGGTGTACTTGACTGTTTGGGAAAACAGAGCGTATGTACGCCTTCTGCAGTGAGACAGTCTAGGTGTTTACGCGACTGTCAGGGAAAAACGTGTGTATATGCTTTGAAACAAGGCCACGCAAGGGAGAAAGCCTGAAAACTCAAACTCAAAGTGAACAAGAGTTTTCAAGCAATGATATGACAAGAACCATAGTGTAAAGGAGAGCAATCTAAGGAGAAAAGTACTTCAAACCCTAAGAAAGAAGATATATCCCCAATATGGTCGTCAATTCTGTTACGAGAAAAATCTCTCTATGGCTAGGGTGAACCACAACAGACAGGTATGACTACAGAAATAAACTCAATTCCATCATATGCTATATAAACTAATGTTCAAGAGAGATAAGAACGAAGCCTACCTCATCCAAATGTTTGATGATGTCCATCGTTGAGCACTTCAACCCAAATATTTATACCTGCAACAAGTTCTCAACAAACAAGAAGAGAAATCATATGGTGATAATATAAAAGGTTAGCACATTAGAGAGAATAATCCATTAATATAGAAAACAAACATGCCCATGGATAATAACTCATATATTTGCAAGATATCAATTGGACGAGAAAGGAGTATTTCTATCAATAAATGATCAACAAAAGTGAAAACATTATAGACTTCCATGTCGGCACGGTTCGGAACCAACAAACCGAGTTCCTTCCAATTGGGCCTCCACCACTTCTATCCTCCACCAAAGGCAAGCTCATATAAGGGAGACAAAGAGGTTCTCCATCAATAAGGGAAGATCTTGGGGGCTGAACACTGTGTTCAAAATTAAAAGACAAAGGGATGCAAACTCAATATGAAGTAAATAATTTCTCTAGAGTAACTTTGCTCTCAAAGTTGAATTCTCTCTCCTTTTCCGTAGCTTGGAATTGGATTCTTTATAGCCTTCAAAATGCAACTGAAGGGATGAGCCAGAACGTTTCCAATATATGGAAGGCCAAGGATCAGAGATCTCCTATCGTGACATGGAAACCTGACATTTAATTTTTATTTTCTAGCACAAATCCCGATGTATGCGGGTTGTAGTGGAACAACCAACATATACTCTTGTTGTATAGCTTGCAAGGTGCATACAAGTGGAAAAATATTTATTTTCGTCTCTAGATTTATCAATTAGGGAAAGTACATCTGCATGGGGGAATGGAATAAGGCCCTCTCTGCAAGATTACATAGGGTGAGGCAAATGTTTCTCTAACAAAAGGATAAGAGTTTGAAATCATCGAAGCCCGAACAACCAAAGCGGATGAGAGTCATCGATTTGAGGTGGACGCGTGGCGCCAGATATAGAACTTCAGGTACAGAATACTTTGGAGGAAAGTAGACGGTGGAAGCACCTAAGTCCCAAAGTAGAATCTCGACCGTTGATCGAGAAGGGAGATGAAGGCCATTGATCTGGTCTTTGTTGAAAATTATCAAAGTCCCAAAGAGGACCAGGGCCGTTGAGTTGGAGAGTACACATGGAAAAATATCTGCCACTCTGGGAGAAATCACTCTGGAAGAAAGAGAGGGTCTTGAAAAAGAACTCACGAAGGCCAGAGAGTCATAGTTCATCTAAACCGCCCATTTGTGAGGACAAGTGTCAGCAGATATTCCACTCTGGGAGATAGCCACCATAGAGAAAACAAGGTTTGAGAGTTGAAAACTTCGAATGCCGAAGTCCCGAAGAAAACCACGTTCGTTGATTTAAAAGGGGAAAATTTGAGCCCTCGGTTCATAAGTACCATCAAGATCATGAGATCAAAGGTCGCATTGAATTACGGGGATAGAGAGTGCTTGGACTTTAAAAGTTAGAGGGCGGTCCACAATTGGAACCATAGTATTGAGAACAGGACACGTGGTCGCTCGTGGTGAATTGCATGGAGAAAAGCGGTTGGATTCAAACCACCCTTTTATGCGCCCACAATCATGTGACTCGCATTTGAACGTAACCCATGGTCATATATGATTGTCATCAAGGAAGAGAAAAAAGGGGGCTAGTCCCCCGACTTTCCAAATTAGAGATCGTGGCGAGTGGATTTTTTCCTGTAAGGAAAATGAAAATTTGTATGCCCTACAATGGGTGTGTTACATTCGGGTACCTGGTAGGGCTGACCTCCGAGAGTGATAATGACACTACGAGATCTGGACTCTTAAACAACATGATGTTTCCACATATAATTTTGTCCTAAAATAACATCACAAACTTCAAGTGGGGAAACATAACATAGTACCTCATCTTTGAAGGAATTGATGTAGTAGGACAGACAACACTCGTGGTTGATGTGAAGGTCTATTCCCTGGCTTAACCAACCAATGGTGTATGGTTTTGGGTGTGGAATTGTTGATTTCTTCAATATCTTGATGATCTCAGCCAATATCATGTTCTTATGGATCCCACTATCAACAATGAAATGTAGTGGGGTTCCCTTCACCCATAGTTGTGAATGGACGAGGTGCTCCCCTTCCTCAGGCTCCTTTGACTTGTATGTTTGGATATTTGCAGTTGAAAAGTTAGCACTAGGTTTCACATAAATGATCTTCTTTCCCTTATCCTACTCTAAATCAGATTCTGATTCGAGGTCCAACTCTTTTTCTTTAAGCTCAACCAACAGTAATTGTTTGAGTGGAATTCATTAATGTTGTGCCAGAGGATTTGGAACTCACACCACTTTCCAGTGTCCTTGTTCATATTCTCATTACCCTTATTTTACTTCATCTTGGATTAGTTTTATTGAGGTTGGCCTTCCTTTCTCTACCCCTTGTTATTCCATGCTTCTATTGTTGCATATTTGCAAACCAGAACTCCCGCATATTTCGTTGCTTAAATTTCTACTCGATTTTCACTGCATATAGATAAGTAGATCCCAATGAGGATATGTCCAAGAAATACATATATGTTTGGATGTATATATGTAGGAAATTGTGGTACTTCAGAACAAAATGTCACTCAAAATCTCTTATACTCAACGTTGAGTGTATGGTATGGAAGCTTTTAGTGTACTTTGGCACTACCTAGTCTCTTTCCTGACGCAGATTCGTCCATGTCATTTGTTGGTCATCATAGTTTCCAATAGGGTAGAACTCCTCCTTAAGGGAATAAATAAAGGTTTCCCAAGTAGGTCTTGTCCCAAATACCATAGACACATCTTCATTATGTCTCTCCTAGTAACATTCCCACCAATATTTGACATAGGGGAGGGATTTAAGGAGAGCAAAGGTGATCTTTTCAGTGTCAGGATTTTTTTGAATAGAGTAATACCCTTCTAATAGATTCATCCATTTATTGAAATCACATGCATCTATTTGTCCTTCAAATAAGGGTATATCAAGATTAAATTGTACCTTGAAGGGTGTCACACCTCTGAAATGGTTTCTTGTTGAAGGTGCATCACCTATTGTCGACAATCATTGAAGGATCTGGGCAAAGTTGTCCATTATCTCGTTCCACTATCATGTGAGGGATTCCTTGATAAATATTTTGAAAGGATCTCCTGCTCCTTCATCTCTCTTTTCTTATACCATGGGAGGTTTCTTCGATCAGTGAGAGTGGTTGTTCCCATGTGAAACTAGATCGAGACCCAATTCTTTATACCCTGACCTTGTTGGGGACATTCACTAAGAAATAACAAGGAGAATATTGGTCTGATACCACTCATCGAGATTATATTGAGAATGAAATGAGAAACAAATAAAAAAATAGAAGAGAACATAGAAATATAGTGAAACCCAACTTCTAATAATGAATAAAATAGCAGAATATTGTAGAACACAAACTGCATAGAATGGTTGTAGCTTATCTCTGAAGAGAAATAAATGTTGGCTACGCTCATTAGAAAAAACATGTTTGCAAAGAGGTTGAAAAGGGAATTTTATCATGAATCTTAAAAAAAAAAAGAGGCAAAAACCATAAATAGCAAAACCCTAACCGTAAAAGATGGAACTCCAAAGGTATTGCAGGCCCCAAGGTGGTTAGTTGATATGTAAACTTCTTAGGGGTGCAACGTTTGCATACGATCTATGTTTGGGGCACATGATAGCTCGTTGCAAAGAATTATCTTATTATTAAACATTCGTCTAGGAATAGGGTATGCCATTGTAAACCTTGGCCCCTCAAATGTCCAAAAAACACCATTTAGGGCCTCAAAACAACCTCAAAAGTTTGGGACCTGAAAAACTATAGAAAAATTCAAAGAAGATAGAGAATAATTGAGTCAATGGAAGAGGTGGGTGGCCACTGATATCCACCTGGATAAATATACTTCTTCTTCTAATGAGTGGATTATTTATTTTGGAGCATCTTATCATATGGCTAAGGATAAATCCATTTTCTCTACACTAAATGAATGTAACACTAAACACATATTTGTTAGAGATGATAGATCTCTTAGTGTTGTACAGTTTGGAATAGTTCAACTATATGGTTGTCATTTTAATGATGTATTATGTGTTTCGATTCTCACTTTCAACTTTCTATCAATATATTAAATCACTCATCCAGGTGAAGTTAAAACAATAGAGTTTTCACTCCACCAAGTTATAAGCAATTATTTAAAAGATATTAAGCATATTTGAGCAACTAGAATTGTTGATGATATTACTAGGTTGTACAAACACTACAAGGATAAAACCTTCTTGTGGAAGTTTTTTAGTGTTACAAAATTTGGCAAAATTTTCAAAAAAAACTCTGCTACAACCTCTTCTATTGACTGGAGAGGTTTTAACGGATGTTCCATATAACTAAAAAAAATTGGGCAAGCAGAGGTTGTAGTGGAGGTTTTTTTTTTGGTGTTGTTATTGTCAAAACAAATTGGTGCGGTCTTAACAAAACCTCCATGGTGTGTTAATATAATAAAAACACCCCAGTGTATTAATATAATACAAATGCCCCAGTGCATTTATAATTATTTTGCATCGGTTTCTCCTTTTTCGTCATGTGAAGATCATCGATGCTCTTATAATTTCTACACACTAGTTCCGCCTTGTTCACGTATGAAGCACTGGTGATTTTTAGTTTTTGTATGCACCGATGTGTTTATGTTATATTGAACATTGATGCAAATAAGTTATATTGAGACTCAATGCATTTATGTTATATTGAGCACTGGTGCGATTAATTTATCCTGAGACCCAATGTGTTTAATATAGCGTGTGCCTTGGTGATTGTATAATTAGTACGTACCGGTGTTTTTTTTACCATGTGCACCGAAGGGTAGTTGTTGATCTACATTCATTGATCAACGATAATAAATACATATCTATCCTTAGTATCTTTCCCTTATTTTTATTTTCTCCTCATATTTTATTTACTTAGTCGATTTCCTCTTTCAAATGCGGGTTGCAAATTAGGATACCATCAAATCCCCAAGTCCAGAGACCCGTAAGCCTGTGTAACTTTACTTAGGAAATTTTTATTTTCTTGTAATCCCAACACTTAGTCATTTTTGTACGTTGTGGGAGACCAACCCCTTATTTTTATATAAATCCTCATGTCATGTGTCACGTAGTCGTGCAACACTCAGAATAACTAGTCTACCTCCACGTCCTACAAATTGCACCATTTACTTTTTAATACTTACTTGTTTCTTTGAATGCAAATGCAGGACACATGTATTACCTTTGTCCTTCATAACTATGTCTTGCAAGCCAAAATATTGTGTTATACAAAATAACCCATTCATTTTCATGACCCGCACAATGTCCTCTTCTCATTCTAGATGTGAGAGTCATCCCTTCTTACCTTTTTCATTTCCCATGTCTTGTGTCCTGCATCCCACAATCTCGCATTCACCATATTTCACTCTCCATTCCACCTTTTGCATTTTCATACTTAACCATTTTCCATATTACATGACATTGCATCACCATTTCCTGATCCCATTTATTTCCCCACACCATGTCAGCCGCCACTTGTGTGAACGTAATACCATTATTAAAGTGGCGAAGGTTTCGTAAAGATTTTTCATAAATTATAATACTTATTGTGCAAGTTGACAACTTTTAAATAAGATCTATGGTGGTTAATGATCAAGGCAATACATGGGAAATTTAATAAAGTATTAATATTCCATGTTGTAAAAAGGATATATTGACATTAGTCCCGCCTATTAGTAAGAATAGAAAGTAGTGTAAATTATGTCAAGTATAAGAAAGGATTTGTATTGTGGAGATACACTTAACACTCTCAGACGTGAAGACCACAAGTTTTAGTGGTTATAGGCTTACAAGTGGTACAAGGCTCTCACTCTCTCCAAGAAGGAAACAAACCAAGTTTGGAGCTCAGACATAGCATTGGTTGGTTGTGTACCGGAAGTGACAGATTTCAAAGAGATAGTTATTTGGTGTGCAGAAAAATTTGATACGGAAAGAAGAAGAAATTCAAGTTCAAGGGAGGTGGTTGTTGGCCCTTGTTAAGTTATTAAGGAAGAAAGCGAAGATTAAAGAAGAAAAAATACAAAGTATGAAGTGCGTGGAAGGCACACAAACCGAGGAAGGATCGAAGTGGTTAAAGAAGCATAAAAGAAGGAACGAAGTAAGGGAAAGTAATTTGTTGAAAGACAAGATAAAGGAAGACAAAGCAACAAAGAGGATAGATCGTGGACAATTCAGCCAGTGGAAGAAGACACTAATAGGTGATTTGGAGCACCTAGCGGAGAAAAAACAAGAACAGGTTGGAAAAGTCCTTAAAATGAGGGTTATGTGGACCTAGGGTTTTGGTACCTAGGATTTTGGAACCTAGGGTTTTGGCACCTGGACTTTGGTCTAGGGTTTCTAAGAGTCATGGAATGATAAACAGAGGTCTATAAGAGTTGAGAGAGATGGAGATAGAGAGATTGAGATGTAAAAAAATGTATGTCTTAGAGCATTCTTGTATTTTGATCTTCAGCTAGGTGCAAATATCAACTCTGCAACTGGGTGCACAGGTTTGGGAGGTAGAGAGGAGAGAGAGAAGGATCTGTATCTAAGTGCACAGATAGAAATGTGTAGTTTCATATACTTTATCAATAAACATCATTCTTTGTACGTAGCCCTAGGGAGAGGGTGAACCACGTAAAATGTTGTTGTTCTATGTGGCTGATGCTATGTTATTTGCTATCTTTTATATTGTGATTTCATTGTTAGTTTCCCTACTGAATATAAAAAGGTATAACTAACTTCATGAAGTTAAGTATAATATTGTTAAGGATCTCTAGGTTATATGCATTATTTCTCTGGAATCATCTTGCATTTCCTCTGGTTGTAGAGACATGTGTCTTGCAACCCCCCTATTGCTACTTCGGGTGAGAATTCATCTGATTCGTAGGTGTTGTCATAAGGGCCAATAGTTAGGGTTTGTTGGTGCGTTGTTAGAGTTGAACCCTGGGTCCATCCCTATGTCAACAAATGGTTATGTTGTCAGGATAGGGATCTTCTTGAGGGAATGTCAAGGTGGCTTCCATCAAAGACAAAGATTCAAAAGTGGATAGGAGAACATGAAAGGGACTTCGCCAAAGCTCAGAACAAGAACCCTGACATTAGTACAGAAGATTGGTTGGGAAGGTACATCTTTACTAACGTGCAGGAGATTTTATTTGCAGGAGTTCATAAGGAGTTGTACGAGTGGTTAGCCAGACTAGCAGACACTCAATTTGAAATCAAATCTAGACCACCTATGGTTTGGATAGTGGTGTTGATTAGGAAATTCAAGAAATTTGATAACGTTGTGTCTAGAGAAGTGGATCTCTAGTTTGATAGAACTATTGTAGGTTACATTACTGAATTTTCTATTGACAAAGTGGAATCATATAGCCAAGTCGAGAGATATTTCTTCAAGGGGCCTAGAGGAAAGTTTCTACACTTCTTGAAACTAAAGATTAAGATTCTATTGCATGAGGACAATATCCTGAAGATACAGTAATTAGTTGGATTTTAAAGCTAATGTTCAAAAATTCAGACAATGACAGTGACGCGGAGGTTGGACACACGCATAGTGGGAGATCATTCAGAAAGGTTCCTCTTGCGAACCTGTTTAAGTAGAGTTATGAGCCATTGGCACAAGAAAAATATTTCTACAGTGGAGAAGAAGCAGGGCTATCAGATGAAGAATATTTAGAGTTCGCAAGATCATAAGAAGTAGAGATTGAGGAACTTCACCGAGAAGAACCAGAAAATTTAGGGAATGCGCCTACTGTCAAAGTAAGTATTACTACTCCTCCTGTCGTTTTAGTAGCAGTAAGTAACCAGAGTAACCAGAGTAATTAGAGCACCTAGAGTATTGTTACAAGCATTTTAGTACATACTCAGTCGAGAAACCAAGGAAAATCCATGGAATATGAAATGAGGTTACCCATTTTCAGAGGAGATGGATCTCAGGATCCTGACCAGCACTGGTTATTATGCGAAGTTGTATGGATCATTAAGCAAGTCACCGACGAATATGTTAAGAGAGATCAATTTAGTACTACCTTGAGGGACCATGCATTGAGCTGGTATATGAGATTTGCTACAAGATCTGTACATCCTAAGTCGTTGAATGACATTAAGACTGCATTGAGTGAAGAGTTCAAGAAGCCTAATTTGGAGTTGCAGTGAATTATAGAGTTGAAGGAAATCAAGCAGAAGGTGATTGAACCTATTTGGGAATTTGATCAGAGGTTTAAGACCTTGACAGGCCATTTAAGTTTTCAGATTCCAGAAGAACAGCATAAGGAATGGTTCATCGATGCCCTCCTACCACACATTAGAGTTCCTATGATGCAATAGAAGTTCACTTCATAGGTTGAGGCATTAGAGATTTCCATGAAACTAGAAGCATCCATTGTAGGAGAATCCACTCTAGGTATGAGTCAGATTTTAAATCAATTAACTAGTTTATATTTACAAGTTAAAGACATGAAGAAAGATAAAGGAAAGGAGAAAAGAGAAGGCTTCTGGTGTGTTGTAACAGATATTGAAAATTTCTCTACTTATTGTCTTCATCCCAAATGCGTTTGAGGATCGCATCAAGCTTATAAATTAACTAGGGATCTCAACTCCAAATTATCTCTAACTTGTATCAGATTGTTGAAAGCCTTTTAGGGCCTTTTGGGAAGAAAGTTCATGTTCTGGGGTCTCTCACTAGAACACTTGAAATAATAACATGGTGGTGAAGTGCTCTTCTTTGGAGAACATTTTTCACTACAACAGTGGTTGTTGTGGTGCTGAAGGGATTCATAACTGATTGTGAAAGTGGAAAATGTGGCCTCTTTAGAAATAGTGGCCTGATAATGTTTGATGTGAGTTTTGTGACGTTCAAGTATCAATTTGTTGATCCTGTGCTAATACTTGGAATTATTGGAGGATAGTGGGAGCAGTTTACAACTACCTTCTTGAGAAGACTCTAAGACTCTATGCCCTCATCAATCAGAAGGGACCTATATACGAAATTCTTCTTGCCTGTGTTATTTCTATCTTTACATTTTGTTGCATTTTTGGAATTCCATGGCTTGTAAAATGAAAGCCTTGTCCGCCAGCGAAAATAATCAGCAAAGAATGTCCTAGCACTAATAGCACAGGAAACTTCATCCATTCAACTATCCAGCAGGTCAATACAATGATCTGGCAAGCCTCCTTTTCACAACAAATGCTGGTGCCATTAAAAATATCTTCATCTCTGGCACAGGAGATGAGTTTCATCAATCATCACTCATGCTTTATTTTATGGCTATTTTCACATTGCGACTGGTAACATATGGACTATCACTTCCATTGAGTCTCTTCATACCCATAATTTTAATAGGGTCTGCATATGGACGTTCTCTCGGAGAGTTGATTGGATCCTTCACATTGACCAGGGGCTTTGTGTTGTGCTCGGCGCAGTCTCTTTTCTCGGGGACTCATATGAGTGACAGTTTCATTCGGTTGCAGCCATGATTATACTGAGCGCGGTATGAGAGGAATCGATGAAACAACGTCGCATTCATATCTGAAGATACTATACTCGTGAAACGGTGTTCGATCATCAAAATCTGCGGAAGACAAGACTTGTTGCATGAGCGATTACAGGGAATCGGAGGAGGTGAGAGTGATGCCCGATTGTGGTCACATGTTCCACGCATTCCTCCATGTTCTATCTGTAAATCCAGCAGGAAGGAAGAAGCAGATGAACGTAGACCGGCTAGAGAGCAACCTCCCGAATGAAAACAACAAATAAAACACCAACACATGCCGCATGCACGAAACACCATGAAGAGCACCAATCACGCAATTTCAGGATTTTGATCATCGTTTTTCACATTACGCTTCTTCCTCCGAAAGTCCAAAAGTCAATTCATGGTTCCATCTTTGCGCCGACGAGACAAAATTGTGCGCTTAGGTGTTCAAAGAATGTTATTTTGGCTTGAGAATATTTACCATCAAACTTTGACTATGCATATGCCCTTGGCCATATTGCTTATCATCTCTTAGGTGTTGGGTTGAATGATTACACGACAACTGTAATAAACCTGAAGAGCCTGCATCCCAGTGGCAATGTGGTGATGCTCCAATCACGACAATGATGATTGTTAAGAGATGGCTATGGGGCGACGCGCCTCTTAAATTGGAAAACCGGTTGTTCACCCTGCTAATGTGGATTTGAAGGGAAGGCCATATCAATTGCTAATGCACAATACAACACGATTTTCAATGGATGATATCTATAAGAATTCTGGTCCTTTTCAGTTTGAAGGTCTCGAGAAAAATACAGATCTAAAAGATTAAGAGTAAGTATATCCAATGTGTTCTAGGAAGTCGTCGATTTCCCTGTCGAACTCAAACTGACAATGGGATCTTCAACAAATTATCTTGAGCATTCAGAGAGTTCTGTTGATTTTAGTCTCGACCAGAGGGACATGTTGAATTTGAAGGAAAAGAAAACCTTGACCTCCAAATCTATAAGAAGACGCAATACAAAGGCAACTATAAAGAGAAACAAATATGTTGGTATGCCCAGTGAAATGCTTGAAGGTTCTAAATCCCATCGACATAGACTCCAAGATGGACCTAATGATTATGGAGCCCTAAAAGAATGCAGTATAGATCAAGATAGTTCAGGTGTATCAAGGAGTAAAGGTAACTCTCAGATTTCTTCTACTAAGGTAGAAAAAATTACAAATGACGGACATATTCATATAGAGGCCCGGGGGATACAACCAATGTCTTCCACAACAACAGGCACAACTTCACATTCTTTTGTGCAGTAGGCGGATGGAAATGTTGAGGCATACTGCCAAGATTTTTTGTTTGATCAGGTGGGTTCTGCGAGAAAACTTGGTAAAGGGAGGAGCTCAAAAGTTGACACCCACTATGTTGAAGTGAGGAAAGCAAATTCTCATAGTAACCAAGTTAACATGGAACGGGAAGATCAATCAAGGTGAAGAGGTCTGCTATGCTATAATGAAGTTCATCGGAATCAGCGAGAGAAGACTCTTGCTGGCTTTCATGAGGGACGTTTTAACATGTTGATTTGCTACTGATGTAGTTGTCCGTGGTCTTGATATTCCTAATGTTGATCTGGTTATTCATTACGAACTCCCGACAACTGCAGAGATTTTTGCTAATAGAGGCAAATCAAATGCATACACTGCTATAGACAATTCGTTGGAAATTAGGATTTATTTGTGCTTTTAAATTAGTTTGGATTACTGTTATGATGAGTTAAAGACGGTTGAAATTAGTTCATTTTCAGTTAGCTATCCTATTACGCGGATTCAACCTCTTTGAGAGAGGGAATTTATATAGAGGTTCATTCATTGTAATAAAGGGGGGGGGAGTCTGGGGGTAAACCTCTTTGGCGGAGAGATCCTTCTGGAACGCAGAGTTATTTTGAAAGCCCGGAATGGAGTTATACAAAGTGACATGTTGACTTGATATTATGAGATTCATCACAGTCATTTCTTTCACTATGTTCTCTTTTTTGTCATATTATCTATCTGTTCTTTTATCGACTGAGTTAAAATCTGTTTGGAATTCATTTTACATGCTCCTTACACACAGTTGATAAGAGTTCTGTTTTCAATGGTGACTAGTCAGAATTCACTCCAGATAAGTGCTATGTATCAAGTTATCAGCCTTCAGTTTTTTCTTCCAAAGTTATAGTGGAAATTCATCCTTGATAGATGCTTTCACTGTGATGGCCTTTTCCTTTTCCTTTTCTTTTTCTGTTATTTTATCATGATTATTTATTGTTGAAAGATGGACTTACTTTGCCTCATTTTCCACAAGTAATGTGATCACCGCTATGATCTCATTTCTTCAGTTTTCACTTGACTCCATGCCCAATGGACTGTTTCCCTGGTCCAACCCCCAACCTTATTAAAAATATTTTCTAATAAGAAATTTGGCCTTCTTACTGTGATTCTTGAATATTCCTGAGTAAAGAGCCCTTGGCTGTTGAGAGAACTATCTCTGAGTATATTAGGTCAGAAGTATACTCAAAATCAATTTTCAGGGATTGGCTTGCTACAACCCAAGTCAAGTACTGAACAACAAATACATTTTTTTTTTTTTTAAATGTGCTAAGGCTTGGCTCTATTACAGCCTAGAGTTAACTCTTGCTACAACATGGTGCATCATATGTAAAGCAGAGGGCCATGAAAAAGATCATTTCCCTTTATTTAATGAATACTTGGCTTCTAGAGCCCCTAACCCTTTGAAGCAAGCTACTTTACCATGGTTCTAGGCATGTAGAAGTAGACATTGCCCTGGTGAATGTTATTATATGCAGAAATATTTCCAGACACCCACCAATATTTATTGTACATTCTACAAATCTGCGGGGAATGATGAGAAGAACTATAGGTCTTATGACCTCATGCATGAAAGGTCAAAGGATTCATATAAAATTCAAGGAGAATTACAGAAAGAAGGGAATGTTGCGCAGTTCAATTCCCCAGGAAGAGGAAACTTCAATCCTCATGGTGGGTTCAAAGGAAGAGGACGAGGAGGAGGCATGGGTCGAGGTCCGGGTCAGATTAGTTTCTATAACTGTGCCCAACCAGGTCATTTGGAAAGGTATTTTCATAACCCTTGCACTACTTTTAGCTACTATAATTCATTTGACCATGTCATGGAAGACTGTCCAGTATTGTTAGCTAAAGTTCAGGAAAGACGAGGTGGAAACTAGAAATTCCAACTAATATCAGCTAAACCTCGCGGTGAGGAACCCATAGTCGTTGTCATTACTAGAGGAGGCGATGTCATAGGAGAATATAGGGTGACTCCGGGAAAGACTATATATGGATCAAGGATCAGAAGAGCTTCAGAGAAGGCGCCATTTTTTGATCCAAGGAAAGAGAAGCATACTTTTGACGAAGCAAGAAGAGAATTTGTAGGTGAATAGGATTCTTCATCTAGGGAACATCTAGAAGTAAGGAAATGTGAAATGCCTCCAACATTTGATCAATATGTCCCACTTAGGCAAGGAAAAGTGGTAATCAAGATTCTGTACTTCTTGTATACTTGTATCAATTTGATTAAACATGAAAGAGTTGTGTAGGAACTACAACACTTGATAAGATAGTATGAAAATGGAAGAGTATATCCTCTGTTGAATAGAGTTGTGAATCAAGTATCTAGAAAAAGGAGGACAAGCAAGGAATTGCACCTTAGTGCTCAGATTGGATACTACGACATAGACTATGTGGTCCTTAACCTGGGATCAGAAGTAAATATTATGATGAAGCAGACTTGGGCATTTATGGGAAAACCTAAATTGATTTACTCTCCTATTAGGCTCAGGATGGATAATTAGCAGGCGATGAGCCCCTTTGGAATATTAGAGCATGTTGTTGTAGACAACGACGGAGTGAGGACATTTGCATACTTCGAATTGATCGATATTGTTGATGATAGTTGTCCCTATCCTACGTTGTTGGGTATTTATTGGGATTTCAACAATTTGATTGTTGTTGACCTAAAAAAGAGAAGAATGGAATTTGAAGGTGATGGCCTTAAGTTCATTGCACCTCTTGACCTTGATGAAGGTCACAGATATACAGAACCTATAATAGAAGAATACTGTGCCTACAAGCTAGATAATATCTATAAATTGATAGTAGGACAACAAAATTATATTAAGCCTACAACAGATGGAAATCTAAGTTGATGAAGTGAAAGTGCATGCTCGTCAAATTTAGAAGAAGCATTGGAAAATTGGCAGAATACAATGTATGAAGTATATACGTGGAGGTGTGCCATATTGACTAAGGAAGTTCGTTGGATTGGCATAGAAGTAAGTAATCTTCCTACATTTGATGGCTTGAATAATTTAGAGACATTTCTACTTGAATTTGAAGCAATTGTACCAATACAACAGAGGTTGTTGGCACTAGACCAAGCCTTGAAATCAATGCCAGCTAGATGGTGGGAATCCCACAAGAAGAACATCGTGGAATGGGTACAATGTCGCACCTTGTTGACAGTGCACTTTTCAGACCAAGATGAAGGCTGTGAAGTTCGATACACATGTCAGAGTTGTCCTAGGGACCATATGCAAAGTTGTGAGGAAGCCTGGAGAATAATTCCTAAAGAACAATGGGTACATAAGTTCATTAACACCTTAGATACTACGCCTATCAACTAGTATCTTCAAGCAGAACTATGCTTAGCCACTACAGATTGGTATGGTATGACCCAGAACTTTATAGCTACATTCCTATTTGAAAATTAGTACCCTACAGTAGATCAGGCTTTACAAATTGTAAGATAGAAGGTCTTTGAGGAAGTACCTAACCTCCCTATTGAACAAGAAGAAGATGAATGGACTACACCTCTTCAAATGTTACAAGGTTATTATAATATTAATGTTGATGAAGATGATGACCCTAGGAATGTGAACATTTTAGAAACTGGAGGATAAAGAGATATAGAAGGTCCAGGGATTGAATTACCTTTTTTTGTGCAGCCTATTAAAATTAAGAAGGTTAACATTGGAACAGAGCAAGCACCTAGGTTAGCAAATGTTGGAGACTATTGGGATGATGTTATTATTAGTAAGATTAAAAAACTATTGCATGAGTATCAGGACTTGTATCCAACCAAGTTCATAGACATGAAGGACATTAAAGGGCCCATGGGAGGAATGAAGATTCCTTTGAAAGAATATGCAAGGCCTATCAAGTAGAGGCCTTATAGACTGAATCTCAAGTACAAGCAGCAAGTTAAGATTGAATTAGATAGAATGATAGAAGCATGAATCATAGAACCAGTTGAAGAATCTGAATGGATCATCCCTGTGGTGGTCCAAGATAAGAAGTCAGGAGAAATCAGAATCTGTGTAGATCTAAGGAAATTGAATGATGAATGTTCACATGATCCATTTCCTACACCTTTTACTGATGAAGTTCTAGATAATGTAGGATCACAGGAATTTTATTCATTCACAGATGGATTTTTAGGCTATCACCATATCAAAATTGCTAAGGAGGAAAGACATAAGACTACATTTGCAACAGAATGGGGTTCTTTTCAGTACATTGTGATGCCTTTTGGTTTGAATAATGCACCAACCATCTTTTCCAAGGTGGTGGTCTAAGCGTTTATGGAATTTTTACATAAGTTTTTGGAGGCATACTTTGATGACTGGACCATTTTTAGTCTACTAAAAGATCATATTGAATGTTTTCGATTAATGTTAGATAAGTGTAGGCAATGTCAGATTTCCCTGAACTTGAAGAAGTGTATTTTCTTTTTCCCTTTTGGATTGTTGTTAGTACACATTTTGTGTAAGCAGGGGTTGTTGGTAGATCCTTCCAAGATTTCTATCATTGTTGATCTACCTCCTCCTACTTCGATTAGACAGTTGTGCACTGCATTGGGACACAGTGGATATTATAGAAATTTTATTAAGGGTTATGCATAGATAACAACACCTATGGAAAATATATTAAAAAAGGATAGTAAGTTTCAATGGATAGAGGAATGCCAACAGATCCTCGACACACTAAAGAAGAAAATGGTCACTGCGCCTATTTTGGTTTTCCCAGATTGGATTAAGGAATTCCATGTTCATGTCGATGCTTCGTCCATTGCACTAGGAGACATTTTGGCATAGCCAAGTGCAGGAGATATTGACCACCCTATAACCTTTGCTAGCAGGAATAATTCTACATCTGAAATGAATTATACTACCACTAAAAGAGAAGGCTTAGATATGGTATATGCGTTATAGATGTTTAGACACCACTTGCTAGGAGGACATTTTAAGATGTTTACTGATCATTATGTATTGAAGTACTTATTCAACAAGCCAGTGTTGGGGGGGAGAATATGCATATGGCTACTATTATTCCATGAGTATGACTTTGAGATCGTGTCAATCCAAGAAGAATGAATAAGGGAACTGACCACTTATCCAGATTAGAACATGGAGAGGAACCAACCAGTTTGGATGATACACTACCATATGCACATTTGTTGGCCATCAGAAAAGTTGATGATCACTTCGCCAAGATAGTCCAGTTCCTATCCACAGGAATGGCACCTCGCGAGTATACAGTTATTCAAAAGAAATAGTTGATAGTCTGTGTTGCAGATTTTCAACTTATAGTTGGATAGTTATATAAGATGGGACTAGATGATATCTTAAGAAGGTGTTTTATGGAGTCAGAAAGACCATTGATTCTTGCAAAAGAACATGCAGGCATCGTAGGAGGACATTATGCACAGAAAGAAACAACGTAGAAGGTTCTCAGAGATGGCCTATGGTGGCCCACTTTACATAAGGATGCTAAGGAATACTATAGAGCCTGTGATTTATGTCAAAGAGTAGGGAAGTCATCCAGAAGGGATGAGATGTCTTTAACACCTCAGTTAACTTTACAGGAATTTAATAAGTGGGATATAGACTTTGTGGGACCTATCAACCCACCAGGAAAGCACACAGGAGCTCGATATATCATCACTTCTACAGAGTATTTGACCAGATGGGTAGAAGCCAGAGCAGTTAAATATTGTAGTGCAGCTACAGCTGCGCAGTTCATATTTGATGATCTCATAACCATATTTGGATGCCTGAAGATCCTTATGATTGATTAAGGCACACACTTCAATCACAAAACTATTGAAACCTTGACTCAGGAAATCAAAGTTCACCATCAAAAGAGCACACCATACCATCCACAGGAGAACAGTACAATCAAAGCTTTCAATAACATCTTGGAGACAACGTTGACTAACATTTGTAGTGTTAACATAGATGATTGGGATTTGAGAAGTTCAACAGTGTTATGGGATTATTGAACTACTTGCAAAAAGTTAACCACGCAAACTCCCTTCAAGTTAGTTTATGGCCTGGAAGCAGTGGAACCTATGGAATACTTGGTTCCTAGTTTAAGAATTACAACATTTACATGTATGGATGACACCAGTTTTGTTCAAGATAGGCTCGCACAGTTGATGGAACTAGAGGAAGATAGGTTCATTGCAGGATTTCATCAGCAAGTACAAAAAGAATGAGAAAAGGCTTACCATGGCCGACATATCAAGAAGAAAGCATTTAAACAAGGAGATTTGGTACTTTTATACGACAACAATTTCATGAAGAATCTAGGAAAGTTTAGGACACATTGGCTTGGGCCATTTGAGGTTGTCTATGTTACTGAAGGAGGAGATGTGTAGTTGAAGACCCTTAATGGAGAATGGAAGGATGGTTTAGTAAATGGGAGTCAGTTGAAGTCGTATTATGACAACCATATGCCTCTCAACTCAGTAAAAGAAAGGAACGGGGGTCTAGGTGCCAAGTGCATTTGAAATTGGGTACCAAACACAAAAAAGACAGTCAGATAGGGAGGGACTGAGAAGAAAGCACAAGCTGCTTCGCGTAGTCTACAGTCAAACTAATACAGGAGGCTTAACCCTACAGTGACACAGGACAAGTCACATGTGAGTGTTGGGGGCTTATTGTCCCTTTGTCAGGAATTAACAAAGAAAGTGAACATTAAAGAAGAAAAATTACAAAGTATGAAGTGTGCGACCGAGGAAGGGTCGAAGTGGTTAAAGAAGCATAAATAAGGAACGAAGTAAGGGAAAGTAAGTCATTGAAAAATAAGATCAAGGAAGACAAAGCAACAAAGAGGATAGATCGTGGACAAGTAAGCAAGTGTAAGAAGACACTAATGGGTTCTTTGGAGCACCTTGCAGAGAAAAAGGAAGAACATGTCGGCGAAGTCCTTAAAATGAGAGTTATGTGGACCTAGGGTTTTGGTACCTAGGGTTTTGGCACCTAGATTTTTGGCACCTGGACTTTGGTCTAGGGTTTCTAAGAGTCATGGAATGATAAATAGAGGTCTAGAAGAGTTGAGAGAGATGGAGATAGAGAGATTGAGATGTAAAAGTGTTATGTCTTAGAGCATTCTTGTATTTTGATC
Source organism: Picea sitchensis (assembly GCA_010110895.2). Taxonomy (NCBI): domain Eukaryota; kingdom Viridiplantae; phylum Streptophyta; class Pinopsida; order Pinales; family Pinaceae; genus Picea; species Picea sitchensis. The sequence continues at coordinate 100,284 of SNQJ01S0023357.1, read as the reverse complement.
TTCAGCTAGGTGTGAAGATCAACTCTGTAGTTGGGTGCATAGGGTTTGGAGGTAGAGAGGAGAGGAGAGATAGAAGGATCTGCAGCTGATTTTGCAGATAGAACTGTTTATTTTCATCTACTTTATCAATAAACACAGTTTTGTGGACATATCCCTAGGAAGAGGGTGAACCACGTAAAATCTTATTGTTCTATGTGGTTGATGCTATGTTATTTGCTATCTTTTATACTGTGATTGCATTGTTATTTTCCCTATTGGAGATAACAAGGTATAACTAACTTCATGAAGTTAAGTATAATATTGTTAAGGATATTTAGGTTATCTGTGTTGTTGCTTTAGAACCATCTTGTATTTCCTCTGGTTGTAGACACCTATGTCCTACAACCCTCCTATTTCTACTTTGGGTGAGACTTCATCGACTTCACAGGTGTTACCGTAAGGGCCAGCAGTTAGGGTTTGTTGGTGCACTGCTAGAGTTGAACCCTGGGTCTGCCCATGTGCCAACAACGGCCCATATCTTTGGCTCCTTCAATCTTCACGAGAATTCTATGACTCCCAAAGCCAACCATGCAGTTCAAGAATGAGGAAGCCAATGAATTTATTAAGGAAAAGAGAGGAGGATTAGAGCTCGTTGATAAATATTTGGTTGACCTTAGAGCTAATACCAATGTCGCTAAGATTGAGGTGCTTTCTTTAAAATACTCCTACAAAGAATTCACTTGGTTGTTTTTCCATATAATTGGAATAGAGTCCATTACCTCTTTGATGAAAAATGTTATTTATATTCTTCACTTTGTTGTGCATGAGGACACCTTTATTGATTGGGGCCAGATTATTTCAAATGAAATTTTATTTCAACTGGATGGTTTCAAAAGAACACGAAAATTCTATATGACTACTTATTTGATATTTTTCATAGCCTACTACTGCATCTTCAAAGACTTGTCGAGGGAAAGGAGTATTGATTTCAAGGCAGAATCAACCTATGTCTAGTATCCAATCTTATGGATACCAAGGATCAATATAATTTCTACCCGGTCCACAACAATTTTATTTCTGAATTCAAAAAGTTAATAGTTGGTCCTAACACATCAATACTATCACTTGAGGATGCTTCCTTTCTCACAAAGAAATAAATTTTTGAGACTACAAAGGTTTTCATTGTTATAAGATTATTTAGTTTTCAAGAGAAACCTTTTTTTCTCCCCTTCTATGTATCTGATAGACACTTGGTCATCGAAGTGTGTAGAAAGTAAAAGTATTGGGCACGCTTATTTAATGAAAAAATAAAGAAGCGATTCATTTCATTTCCTTGGAGATTTGGAGAAGTTGTTGTAAAGCATATTTATCACATGGATGAATTTGCAGGACAATTCAACCAACTTGGTTTGAATGAATTTGAATGCATCAAGGTTTTTGACCCTAAAATTTCAACCCAACCATCGACCATTGGCCCATTCCCTTGATAATCAATTTGCACCACAACGCTAAACCGGTCGACCCAACCATCGGTCATCGGTCGTCAATGATTTTCATTGGTGAATGAAATACCTCATTATTCAGTTGACGCCCAACCATCATCCCATCGGTCATTGGTCATTTCTCTTGGAAACCACTTGTAACACATCGCTAAACCGACCGACCTGACCATCGACCATCATCCTTCACTGATCCTCATCAACTGATGAAAAAATTCTCAAGTTCGTCCAACCCGACCATCGACCCATCGAAAATCAACCATTTTTAATTATTGACAAAAATACTTCTTCAATTCGAATGACTTGATCGTCGACCATCTTCCATCCCTATTGTCTAACATGGCTTGACACATGGATGTTGACATGGAATTACACATAGACTATAACATGGAATCAGGATGACATGGCATGACACATGGATGCTAACGTAGCATGACATGCGAATGTTGACATGGTGTGACACGTGGATGATGGTGTGACATGACATGTGGATTATGACATGGTGTGACACATCATCATCCTCTTTTCTTCATCATTCATAGTCCATTTTTCTTGGATGACCCAAACACCTCACTAAATCGGCCAACGCCTGACCATCGGCCCATTGACCCATCAACGATTTTATTTGGTGAACAAAACATTTCACCCAATCGGTCGACCTAACCATCGTCCATCAGCCTATCGATAATTTTCTTCATTGGTGACCGAATTGCTTCAAAAAATCGATCGACCCAACCATCATTCGTCGATTAATATTCTTGGCCAACTCCAACACTAAGAAAATTTTGATCAAATCTTCAATGAATCTAGGTCGTCGATCTATTATTCTAAATGATATCAATCGTCGATATGCTCCACTTGGTAAACCTTTGAATTGAATATTGTTCATTGATCGGTCCCAACTTCCCAACAAATGAAAATGAATCTAGACCATTTATTTGATCGATTCTTGAAATAACCAAAAATGAATCTCGACCATCGATTTGATCCTTCTTCAAAATGGTCAAAAAATAATCCTGGTAGTTGATTTCCCAGACCTTAGCAACCTCCAAAATCCTTTAAAAATTTTAAATTTATCGAAATGAATCTAGGTCATTGATATCGATATCGAATGCAATCTCAACTGTCAATTCTTCAAAATCTTCCCATCTCTGTCAGCCTCCAATAAAATGTGAATTTAGACCTTGTTGGTTGAATCTAACTCTGTAATTCAACTGATTGATGCATTAAACATCTCAGATAGTTCTAAGGAAATTATATCTCATATTTCTCTCATGAATTTGGGGATTTCCCTCTAGTTATTACCATTTTCCCCCAAATTTGTCACAGATCAAAATCTGTCACAATGAATTTGCCCAAATTTGCACTTGTTTTTGGCCCATATAGGTCCAGTGTTGAAATTAAGCTCGGATACCACTCTGTAATGTACCCAACTCCTAGTTGGGTCACATCACTACTAAACTGACCCAATAAAAAAATTTCATACTAAATCTAAATGCAGAAATAACACACAACTTGGCATTCTAACTCATCCAGCTATACATATTAATGAAAACGATAATATAACTACTCTTACTATACACAAAAACAAATAAATACATACAACATAATTAAACCATAAAATAGAGATATGAATCCATCTTTATTCTCACAGTGATCCAAGAGTTTATCGGTGGCCACCCACCTATTCCATCTAGCTCATCTTCGCAGTTTTTAAGTTTGGCAGTTTTTTTCTAGTTTTTGGGTCCTGAACTTTTGGGGTCATCAAACTGTAGACAAATTCAAAGTTTGATGGAATAATTTGTAGTCCTTAGATAGACCCTTCCAATGGGATATCATACACCTAAAACGGATATTGTATGCAAAAGTTGTGATCCCATGAAGTTGATGTACCAAGTTACCCCAACAGGGCCCACATGATTCTTGGTGCTTCATCTCCTAGGGTTAGGTTTTTATATGTCTAGGGTTTTGGAGTTCATTTTTATTGTAAAAAATATTTCAAAGCCTCATTGTACTCATCTTCTTGTGAATGAGTGCAACCCTACACCATCGGATGGCTCCGCCAAAGAAGCGATATTTGTGTCAGCCAACAATGTCGCATGTCATACAACATCAAGCCCTTCAAATATGAGGTATTGCGTGATGTTGCTCCCCTTGAAGTTTGTGATGTTATTTTGGGCCAAACTTATTTATGGAAATTTAATGTTGTATATGAGTCTAGGAATCACAGTTTTATTATTACTTTTCACAGGAAATTGTTCATGATACCCGAGGCGGTCCCACCTAGTCCCATTTCCTCGATCTTTGCCAAGCAATGCCGAAAGTTCATATGTCAAAATAGGAAGTTTGTTTTCTTTGTGATTCACTCTAAGAGTGAGAGAAATATTGCAGCCACATCCATGGCCAATGCGACCGAAATATCCACGCAGCATAAGCAAGTGGATAAGGTCGTAGAAGAATACAAAGACATCTTCTCCTCACCTACTAGGGTACCTCTGCACTGTCAAGTCAAGTATTTCATCAATCTGACCCCCGGTGCATTGCTACCCAATGGGTCAATCTATCATCTCTCTTTATTAGAAAATGAGGAGATCAAGGGTCATATCCAAGAACTGCCACACAAGGGGAACATTTGACCTATCTCATCACCTTGTGGATTCTTAATCGTGCTTGTGCAAAAGAGAGACGAGACTTGGTGACTCTGCATTGATTACCGGGCCCTAAATAAAATCACACTTAGGAACTAGTACCTTATTTCTTGAATCAATGATCTCTGTGATCACCTCAAGGGGGGGAAATACTTCATTAATATTGATCTAAATTCTGGCTACCATCAGGTCCCAATATAGCAGACAGATGTATGGAAGAATGCCTTCAAGTCAAAAGAAGGTATTTTTGAATTCATGCCCTTTGGTTTGACAAATGCGCCAAAAAATTTCATGAGGATGATGGATGATATCTTACGACCTTTCACCAATTCTTTTGTAGTGGTGTATCTGGATGACATTCTCATCTACAACAAGACTTGAGCGAAACACTTGCAGCATATTCAATAGGTTTTGCACACTTTGTGGCAGCACAAGCTATATGCTAACTTGGAAAAATGATCCTTCGGCATGGAAAGGGTCCAATACCTGGGCATAATCATGGTGTGCATGTGGATCCATCCAATATCCAGGGCATCCATGACTGGCTATCCCCAACCACTCTCATTAGGCTTTGGAGCTTCTTAGGCCTTACCAATTTCTATCGCAGGTTCGTGTTGGAATTCTCCCATATTGCATGGGCCATTAGCCAAGTAACTAGAGGTGGTGATAAGGAAATGTTTGTGTGGGGCCTATCCCAACAACAAGTGTTCGATGATTTGAATTATCCCTTGTGCTCATCCCCATTTCTTTCATTACCCAACCTGCAATAGCCCTTTGAGATCGAGACAAATGCTTCAGGCTATGTTGTGGGCGCAGTTATCACTTGGCACAACCACCCCATGGCCTATCATAGTGAGACACTATCATATGTCATCTGTAAGTACCTTAATTACAACAAATAAATGTACTCCATTATGCAAGCTTGCCTCCAGTGAGGAATTACATTCTCGAGAAGGAGATAATCATCCACATTGATCATAAGTCGTTGTAGTTCATGCATACACAAGGAAAATTGCAGAATGACCACCATCAGAAGTGGTCCACATACTTGTAGAAGTTCCATATCAACATCAAGTATAATATAGGAAGTACCAACCATGTCACTAATTTCCTCAACTGACCTCTATTCGTGGCACTCACCACAGTGCTAGACTCTTGCGGCCACGAGACCTCTGGATGGTGGAAACACAAATGTCACTAATTTCCATATTTAGGATGGGATGTTGTGATATATATGCCATATCATCATTCCATAAATCAAGTGATTGAAACTAATTTGAGAAACCCACTACATTTGGGTGGAAAGACACTTCGACATAGAAAAGACAGTGGTAGTGTTGCAACAACATTTCTACTAGTCAAAACTTTGACAGGATGTCAGCAAGTAAATTAGGTCCTGCACTTCCTGCGCTATTGCCAAACCGGCCACTAAGAAACAAGGAATTTACACCCCTCTTACTACTCCTTACATGCCTTGGGAATCCATCTCAATGGACTACATGTCGAGCCTTCAATCCACCAAGCGGGGAAATGACTATGTTTTTGTAGTTGTTGATCCCTTTTCCAAGATGGTGATTTTGGTCGCTTGCAAGAAGAGCATCATAGTGGAGGCCACTACCAATATCCTCTTTGAACAAGTGTGGGTACATTTTGGGATACCACAAACCATTATCTCAGATCAGGATAGTTGGTTCCTCAACACATTTTGGTCGAGCCTCTGGTCATTACTGGACACCATTCTCACCAAATACATTTGCTTTCACCCCCAAACAGATGGCCAAACCAAGGTCGTCAACCAAAGGATCATGCATATCATGTTCATGTACAATTCCAAGCACCCTCGCACATGGGATGAGAGTGTTCCCTATGTTCAACATAGCTACAATAGAGCCATACATAACTCAACTAGCCACAACCCCTTTCAGATGGGGTTTGGATTTCAACCATTGGGTCCCATTGATGTTGCACTACCCCTTGTGGCCACCCAAGGAGACTCGTCCCATGCTCAAAATGAAGCTAACAAAGCCACTTGATTCATTGAGTGGATCTATCACATCCGCCAATAGGTTCAGGATATTTTACAGAAGTCCAATTCCAAGTACAAGAAGCACCATGATCAACACCGGGTGCCACACAAGTTTAAGGTGGGAGACAAAGTTTGGCTTTGGTTACAGAAAGAACACCTTACAACGCACCATAAAAATCTTCATCCACTCCTATATGGACCTTACACCATCACCAAGGATGTGGGAGATAATGATTTTGAGCTCAACATTCCCCCCTTCCTTGGCTTTCACCCAGTGTTCAATGTGGATCTCCTTCGGGCATATTTTCCACCATTATTCGACACCTCAGAGATAGCAGAACAGTTGACACCAACTGAGATCAACCCTGACTGCATTGAACATGAATCCACTAATCAAATTGTGGACACATAGGTCAAGGGAACTCGCCAACAAAGGATCCAGCTTTATCGGGTTGTTAAAGCAGGGAAGCTCCTGCACCAAGGCAAGTGGCTCACCTAGGGCCAAATTCAACAGAAATTTCCTCATCTAATGGGGGAAATATATGAAATGGAGACCATTTCTTCCTAAGGGGGGAGAATTAATTCGGGTGGATATCGGTGGCCAACCACCTATTCCAACTAGCTCATCTTGGTTGTTTTTTTTCTATTTTTTGGGTCCTAAACTTCCTCGGCCATTTTGGGGCCCTAAACAACGTTTTTAGGGCTCGCCACAATCAATCTAAAAAAAATGTAGAGGTTGACGAGATAATGTGTAGTACTTAGAAATACCTTTCCAACGGGCTTTCATGCGCCTAAAACGGAGATCGTATGCAAAAGTTATGACCCTGGGTAGTTGATATACCAACTTACCCCAATGGGACCCACATGACTCTTGGCACTTCATCTCCTAGGGTTAGGTTTTTGTATTTCTAGGGTTTTTGAATTCATGTTTATTGTAAAAAGGATTTCAGAGCCTCATTGTAATCATCTTCTTTTGAATGAGCGTATCTATCACATCTCTTCTCAGAGATAAGTCGTCACCATTCTATCAAACTTGTTTCGGTCTACATTTTACAGTTTCAACATATTTCTTTATTAAATAGAAGCCAAGTTTTACTATATATATGTTATTTTTCATTAGATATTTGTGTTAATAATATATATTTGTATTCATTTCATTATGTTCATTAAATCTGGATCACAGGGCAAGTAGCATTTAACCAACATAATTTAGAGTAATATGCACAACAAATATATCGACATTTAATGCAAATCAACACAATAGATAATAACACTTATCTTATAAAAGTATGCAACTTGTTACAAATCATGGATGTTCCTCCCAAACATAGCCTTGTTTTCCCAGTTCTCAATGGAAATATACCCCTGATATGGGGCTATGAATCCACAAGAAATAGTTTTCCCTAAGGCTATATAATATCCCCCTCTCAATAGCCAATTCTCACAGTTGTTTCCATTCCACCAGATCTCTTCCCCTCAACTTGCACAACCCAAGGGATGGGAACCCCCTTCATTTCTCATAGTCCCTTAGGAATTTCCACTCCCCTCCATGTCTTCCAACACAGGTTGGATAGAAATTCTACTTGTCGGGACCTCAGGAATTTCACAATTGTAACACGAATTCGCCCAACAACAAAACGTGTGCTTCCTTGAAAATTCTCAAAGAAAACTTCATTCACTGGCTTGCAGCCCCCTTCTCCATGAAATTATAGCTCCAAGAAGCTGCCAAACATTCCCACAATATCTAACTCCAAGATTCAACACTCAACACTCCTTGGTTGGAGAAAAAAATCCATGTAAAAACAACTCTCTATGCAAAAACGTGAATGTACAATTCTAGTTCCCTACCCATACGAATTTCCTCTCTTTCTCTTGTTTGATTTAATTGCACTCTTCACCAAGATGATTGTACCCAAACCCCATCCTATCAATAACTATTGGATGTGAAATCATCTCACACCCACCCTCTTACATGAATTCAATGATTGGGCTCTAGAACACTCAACAACTAATATAAGGTTCATGGTAAGTATAATTTAGAAGGAAATAAGAAATGGGTTTTGGTTTAATAGACATTAGTAAATCCTCACCCCATTCAACCCCTTCCCTCTCTTGTGGATACTTGTCCCCCAAATATCCATCCATGTCCTTCTCCAGTTGGTGATACATTTTATTCATGATATTCAATTTACATCATTTATATATTACATCGTTTAGCTCTCGGCCATATACTACATTTACAATATACATCGCTAATTTGGGTTTTAAAAATGGGGATGTTACAATAATGAGGTGTGTGTCTATTTTGTAGTGTCATTGTCCTTTTCTTATGTCTTGTTGTGTGAAACATGACCTCCCCTAGGACTTGCGACATTTCATATCGAAATTATTTTCATTTGTACATTAGATCACATTAAGGGAGATTCATAGGGCTAGCATTCCACTGTGGCATCAAGAGATAGGTGATATTGTTTTTATGTTTAAGAAGGAAATTCCCATGATTTTTATGGACTTTCAAGTCCATATTCTAATTCACCTACCTGATGAGGTTGAATTAGTTGGGGTGCTCTCATGTAGTTGGATGTTCTTCTTAGAGAGGTACATGAAAAAATTGAAGGGGTTTGTTAGAAAAATGGAAAAACTAGAGGGCTCTATGGCACAGGGTTACATAGTATACTAGTCGTTCTATTATGGTAGTGAGTACATCAAGCAAATTGACGACACAGTAGGGGAAGTCATTTGGGACAACCATCAAGATGAGGACAAAAGGGAAAGGGAGATACTCCAAATGAACGGAAAAAGGCACTTGATAAATAGTAAGTCAGTTATATTTTGTCAATTTAGTACAAAGAAATTGTTCACATTGAAGTTGATAATATATATTTCATCCCATTCTATTTGTTTTGAATTCTTGTATACATCAACGAATTTCGAAATTGATTCCATCAATACATTCTTTCTTTAAGTTGATAATACACATATTTGATCTCATGCTATTCGTTTTGAATTTTTGTATACATCGGGGAACTTAGAAATTGATATCATCAATATATTTTTTCTTTACAACATGGAGAAAACATGACCATGGGTTTTGTTTTATGAAGAGAAAAGAAGGAAATGGAAAAGTGACAAGAAAGAATTCAGGCAATTGAATGGTAGAAGCATGCCTTATCTTAATGATGTAAAATAAAACATGCTAAAAATATGTCCCAACAATTGGGTGGATAACCAGATACAAGAGAAATATGCGGTGTTCGGTCATAACCCACGTGGAGAAGACATGGATGCACTAAACATAGAGATTTCATGTAGCAACTCTGTAATAACCTCTTTGGGTACAATGTTCTATTTATGACATTACACATTTGAATTGTAACACTTATTATGTTTTTATTAATGATTCAGTTATTAGACATATGTGTTGGCCCTTGGTTATGTAAGGAAGAGAAGATTAAGGAAGAAAAGTGCAGTATGAACTACGTGGAAGGCACATAAACTGAGGAAGGGTCGAAGTGGTTAAAGAAGCAGAAAAGAAGGAGCGAAGCGAAGGAAAAGCTAGTCGTTGGAAGAGAAGATCAAGGAAGATAAAGGATCGTGGACAAATCAGCAAGCAGAAAAATACATCAACGAGTTATTTGGAGCACCTCGCAGAAAAGAAGGAAAGATGGGTTGGCAAATCCATTAAAGCACAGGTCAAGTGGACCTAGGTTTTTGGCACCTAGGATTTTGGATCTAGGGTTTTGACACCTATAATTTTCCATGTAATGTATAAATAAAGGTCTAGAAGACCTGGGAGGGTTCGTTCTAAGTTGGTTCATTGATACTATGGTTGTTTTTGTTCATTGTTGACTATTTTTGTTGAGAAAAGTATTGAGACTGTATTGTAAGATCTTCATCTAGGTGCAAAGATCAACCCTGCATCTGGGTGCGCAGTGGGGGAGAGAGAGAGAGAGATATCTGCAAGCTAAGTGTGCATATAGAAATGTTTGTTTTCACCTAATATATCAAGAAACATAGTTTTATGTACATATCCCTAGAGAGAGGTTCAACCACGTATATCTTGTTGTTATTTGTGGTTGATGTTGTGTTATTTGTTATTTTCTATCCTGTTATTGCATCGTTGTGTTAGATTTGAGATATAACTTGCGAAGTAAGATTAAGAGTGGTAAATAACATCTAGATTGTTTTGTGTTGTTGTCCTAGATAATAGAATAACAAGAGAAGGACTCCGTTGAAGACCAAAACAAGAATCCTAGCATTAGTACAGAAGATTGGTTGGGAAGGTACATCTTCACCAACATACATGAGACTTTCTTTGGAGGAATTCATAAAGAGTTATACGAGTGGTTAGCTAGATTAGCATATACACAGTTTGAGATCAGATCTAGACCACCTGTGGTTTGGACAGAAGCACTGATCAAGAAGGTCAAGAGAGTTGATAACGTTGTGTCTAGCACAGTGGATCTCTGGTTTGATAGCACTATTGGAGGGTACATTACTGAGTTTTCTATCGACAGGGTCGAATCGTATAGTCAAGCAGAGAGGTACTTCTTTAAGGGACCTAGAGGAAAGTTCCTACACTTTTTAAAGTTGAGGATTAAGATGTAATTGCATGAGAATAATATCTTGAAGATACAATGAAGCTAATGTTCAAGAATTCAGACAACGACAGTGACACAGAGGCTGGACACACGTGCAGTGGGATACTGTTCAGAGAGGTTCCTCTTGTGAAACTATTTAAGGAAAAATATGGAGACGAGGGATTCTATAGTGGAGAAGAAGCAGATCTAACAGACGAAGAGTATTTAGAATCTGCAAGAACAGAGGAACTTCACAGAGGAGAGAAAGAAACTTTGGGAACTGCACCTACTGTCGAAGTAAGTACTATTACTCCTCATGTTTTTTTAGTAGCATTAAGTAACCAGATTAACCAGAGTAGTCAAAGAAATCAGATTACTGTTACCAAAAGTCTAGCACATACTTAGTCAAGAAACCGAGGAAGATCTATGGAAGATGAGATGAGGCTACCCATTTTTAGAGGAGATGGATCTGAATATCCTGATCAACACTGGTTCTTATGTGAATCTATATGGAGCATTAAGAAAGTCACTGATGAACATGTCAAGAGAAATTAGTTTAGTACTACCTTGAGGGATCGCGTTCTGAACTGGTATATGAAGTTTTCTTCAGGACCTGGACATCCTAAACTGTTGAATGACATTAAGACTGCGTTGAGTGCAGAATTAAAGAAACCTAAGTCAGAGTCACAGTGCATTATAGAGCTAAAATAAATCAATAAGAAGGTAACTGAACCTGTTTGGGAGTTTGATCAGAGATTTAAGACTCTGGCAGGTCGTTTAAGTTTCCAAATCCTAGATGAACAGAACAAACAATGGTTCATCGTTTCTCTCCTGCCACACATCAGAGTTCCTCTGATGCAACAGAAAGTTGCTTCACATCCTGAAGCACTGGAGATCGCTATGAAACTAGAAGCAACCCCTGTAGGATAAGCCAGCCCAAGTATGAGCCAAATCTTGAATCAGTTAGCCAATTTATCTTTGCAGGTCGAAGATATGAAGAAAGACAAAGGAAAAGAGAAAAGAGAAGATACATGGTGCATCATATATAAATAAGAGGGTCATGGAAAAGAGCACTTTCCCCTATTTCATGAGTACTTGGGCTCTAGAGCACCTCGTCCTTTGCAGCAGGCTACTATACCCTAGTGCGAGGTATGTAGGACTAGACATCGCTCTGGTGAATGTTATTATATGAAAAAATATGTCCAGAAACCCACCAATATTTACTGTACATTCTGTAAATATGTGGGGCATGATGAGAAGGATTGTAGGGATTACAATCTCATGCATTAAATATCAAGGGATACATATATAATTCAAGGAGAAACACAGCAAGAAGAAAATAATGTGCATTTCAACTCCCCGAGAAGAGGAAAATCCAACCCTCATGGTGGATTTAAAGGAAGAGGATGAGGTGGAGGCATGGGTCGAGGCAGAGGCTAGATTATCTTCTATAACTGCGCACAACCAGGACATTTGGAAAGGGATTGTCAGAACCCTTGTACCACTTGCAACTACTATAATTTGTTTGATCATGTCATTGAATATTGTCTAGTATTGTTATCCAAACTCTAGAAGAGACGAGGAGGAAACCAGCAAGTACAACTAATATCATCAGAACCTCATGGTGAAGACCCTGAAGTCGTTGTGATTACTCGAGGAGGCGTTGTTACAGGAGAAGACAGGGTGACTCCAGGAAAGACTGCAAAAGGATCAGGGATCAGAAGATCTACAGAGAAGACACATTTGTTTGATCCAAGGAGAGAGAGGCATACTTTTGAGGAAGCAAGGAAATAATTTGTAGAAGGAAAAGCTTCTTCGTGTAAGGCACAACCAGAAGTAAGGGAATGTGGAGTGCCTTTGGAATTCGATCATTCTGCCTCGCCCAGGCAAGGAAAAGAGGTAAGCAAGCTTATGGAATTCTTATGTACTTGCATTAATTTGATTAAGGATGAAAGAGTTGTACAAGAACTACAATACTTTATAAGACAGTATGATATTGGAAGGGTAGATCCTCTGTTGAATAAAGAAGTACATGAAGTATCTAGAAAGAGAAGGACAAACAAGGAATTACATATTAGTGCTCAGATTGGAGACTATGATGTATGTGGACTATGTGGTCCTCGACTTAGGATCATAAGTAAATGTTACGATGAAGCAAACTTGGGTATTAATGGGAAAACCTAGACTGATTTATTCCCCTATCAGGCTCAGGATGGATAATCAGCAGGTGGTGAGCCCCTTTGGAAGACTAGAACATGTTCTAGTAGACATCGAAGGGGTAAGGACATTTGCATATTTTGAATTGATTGAAATTGTTGATGATAGTTGTCCCTATCCTACATTATTAGGAATTGATTGGGATTTAACAATTCAACCGTTGTTGACCTAAAGAAGAGAAGAATGACATTATAGGGTAACAACCTTAAATCTATTGAACCTTTGGACCCAGATGAAGGCCAAAAATACACAGAACCTATCAGGGAATAAGACTGCACATATGAGCTAGAGAACATCTACAAACTAACAGCAAGACAACATGATTACATTAATCCTATAGTAGATAGAAATCTCAACTGGCAAAGTGAAAGTGCATGTTCATCGGACTCAAAAGAGGCATTGGAAATCTGGCAGAACAAAATGTATGAATTCTCTACACAATGATGTGCCAGACTGACTAGAGTAGTTCATTGTATTGGTACAGAAGTAAGTAATCTTCCAACATTTCATGGCTTGAATCATTTAGAGACATTTCTAACTGAATTTTAGAAAATTTTACTAGTACAATAGAGGATGTTGGCACTAGATGAAGCCTTGAAAGCCACACCAGCTAGATGGTGGGGAGTACACAATTGGAACATCGTGGAGTGGACACAATGTCACACCTTATTGACAATATGCTTTTTATACCAAGCATAAGGATGTTAAGTTCGGTACATAGGCCATAGTTTTCCTATGGACCACATGCGAAGTTGTGAGAAGGCCTGGAAAAACACTCCTAAATAACAGTGGGTGCATGAGTTCATTAACACCTTGGATACTACGCCTATCAACTAGTATCTTCAAGAAGAACTATGCCTCAACACTAAATATTGATATGGAATGACTCGGAACTTTATAGCTATGTGTTTATTTGAGAGTCAATACCCTACAGTAGATCAGGTTTTACAAATTGTGAGATAGAAGGTATTTGAGGAGGCACCTAACCTCTCGTTTGAGCAAGAATAAGATGAATGGACTGTGCCTCTTTAGCAGTTACAATATTTATACAATATTAATGTTGGTGAGGATGATGAACCTAGAGATGTAAACATTGAAGAAACTGAAGGTCACAGAGACATAGAAGGACCAGGGATTGAACTAAATTTTGTTGGACAACCCATTAAAATTAAGAAAGTTAATATTGGAACAGAGCGAACACCTAAATTAGCAAATGTTTGAGACTATTGGGATGATTCTAGTATTAGCAATATCACAAAGCTATTACATGAATATCAGGACTTGTTTCCAACCAAGTTCACAGACATGAAGGGCATTAAAGGACCCATGGGAGAAATGAAGATCCCCTTGAGAGCAGATGCAAGACCCATCAAGAAGAGACCTTATAGATTGAATCCCAAATATACTCATACACCAATTTGGTGTGCTAGCTTGGTCGTGACTTTAAAAATAGATTATTATTATTAATAATATTAATCAGAAAGTTAGGATTGAATTGGATAGAATGTTGGAAGCAGGAATCATAGAACCTATTGAAGAATATGAATGGATTAGCCATATGGTGGTCCAAGATAAGAAGTCAGGAGAAATCAGAATTTGTGTAGATCTAAGGAAGTTGAATGATGCATTGCTACATGACCCTTTTCCTACACCCTTTACTAATGAAGTTACAGATAATGTAGGAGGACAAGAGGTCTACTCATTCATAGATGGATTTTCAGGTTATCACCAGATCAGAATTGCTAAGGAAGATCGCCATAAGACCACATTTGCAACATAGTGGGGGTCTTTCTAGTATACTGTGATGCCTTTTGGGTTGAATAATGCATCAGCCATATTTCCAGGGTGGTGGTTGTTGGCACAGGGGTAGACCTAGGGTTCAACATTATAACAGTGCACCAACAAAACCCTAACTACCGGCCCTTTCGGCAACACCTACGAAGCATATGAAGTCTCACCCGAGGTAGAGGTAGGTGTGCTTGCAAGACTCACATGTCTTCAACCTTAGTTGGGACACCGATTTTTTATTACAATACATTAACAGAGAACTTAGCAGTTATATTTCACAGTATTCACTTCGCAGAGAAAACCCTAATTACAGAGCAACGCAGTATTCAACCAGAGATAACATATAGATGCACTTAGCATAAAGGAATAGATCAGATCTAGAATTCATTCACATTACTAAGCACTAAGCTATTATATCAAATGCATCTAACATACATTACTACATTAATCATATGAACAATAAACATTCACAATGCACAAAGAAACCATAACGCAACATATACGTGGTTCACCCCCAGCCTGGGGCTACATCCACCAACTCTTCTTCTCTTTTATTATATTTGATCAATCAAATACATGCACAGAGACTAAAAATCCTACTCCGCATAGGACAGGAGATCCACACACACTTTGCTAGATCCTCCTTCCCCGAACTAGGTCACAGCACAAATCCTTTACATAGTCTCTTACAGTCACTTGCACTTAGCTCTGCAAGTTCTCAACATAGCATGCACAAAGAATTTACAACCTATACTTAGAACTTAGCACGGTATCAAAAAACCTTCTCTCTTTCTTACATCACCTAGAATTCTATTTATACATTATCAAAAGGGCCTAAACATGGGTAAACCCATGGGATAACATCCCCATACACGTTACATAAGCCTAAAACCCTAAAATCCCTAAAAAGTGGTCGAGATCCCATGACCTCTTCTTTGACTTGCGCTTCGCCTTCGACAGCCTGTCGAAGTCCCAAAAGTAGGTCAAACATGACCAAGGATCCTCAAAACTTGGTCAAGGGCCAACAGGCCCCCAACACTCACTTGTGACTCGTCCCGAGTCACTCTGATCGGGGTAGCTCTGCTTCAAAATCCTCGAGCTTCTTCGACCTGTTGTTGCACCAAGGCCTCCTTCTCAGTGAACTCTTGGATAACTTCTTCGTTGACAGGTCCCTCTAAGCATTGTTCAACTATAGTGACGACTTGTTCCATTTCTCCTCCTCGTCCTTCAATTTATGTGAATAGTTGGCAAGAATCGTCCTATATTGGTTGGAGCCTCTGAGTCACTTTCATGAATTTTCTCTAAATGGTGTGGACCTGATGTTAAACAGTGCGCTCTTCTTGGGATCGCTTCATCCTCTTGACCACTGACAGGGGCTTCAACTGCGCCTATATTGTTTCTTCTTTTTGCTTTACCTCATGGAGTTGTGACTCCAATGCCTTCAATTCAAGATCCTCAGTGAGTCGCTCATAAGTCTGGGCACTATGATCACTTATTTGTTTACATTCCATGGCGATGGCCTTGATTCTCTCAATTTCACTTCGAGTAGTTGCTTCTCTTTGATCTCGTATATCCTGTGGAGTGTTGGGCACTATTCGTAGCTCTAGATCTGTGATTCTCTTTTGAAGTTGTTGGATAGCTTCTGCAAGATGCACTACTTGATGCTATACTAGTTCTTTCACCTTTTTCTCTAATCCTGTCACAGAGCGGAGTGCTCTGCTAACTGCTTCTTTGAATCTGAGTTGCTCTGCGAGAAAATGCTCTTTCTCTTACTGGATTTCTACTTTCTCCTCTTCAAACTTTGTTTGGAGAGAAACCTTCTCTTACTGTGCAACTCGGCGTTGCTCTATGACTACTTTTTGCACTTGCTTTAGGGCCTCTGTGGCCTATTATGTTTGTTCCTGTGTGCGACGAAGGTGAGCTTTGGTTGCATCAACTAGTCTGCAGAGATGGGTAGGCTCTTCTCCTAACTCTGTTATTTCTGATGGAGGGGGCACAGTGTATACTGTGCGACTGGATTGAAGGGTCTGTTGTACCCCTCTAAGTTCAACCTCGATTATGTCGTACATTTCCTCCTGCTTCGCTTCATGTTTCTCCAAGACATCCTACAAGGCATCTTCTACAGCTACCATGATGAAGTCAAAGTCATCGACCATGAGCACGGTTTGCATCGTGGTTTTTCTCTGTCTTGACTTCTTCCATGAGGTAGGTTTCGTGGGAGAAACCTTTATTTTCTTCGAGGGAAAAACCTCATCAATAGGATCCCTAGGCGGTGTTACTTCACCTTGCTTCTGCTAATCTTCTTTTCCATTGGTCTCTTCTTTATCTACTTCGGTATCACCTCCTCGTCCAAGTGATAGTGAAGTAGTTTAATTTGATGCACTACTCAGGTTTTGTACTTATTCGGTCTTCTTCCTTTTGTTGGTTCCAGGTGTTTCATTTTCTTTGTGAGTGGCCTCCGAGCTACCAATTAGTTCGAGATCATAAATTTCTGCAGGGTCAGCAGGGATAAGGAGGTTTGCTGACTAGTCCTTAGTTATCTTGTTGAGGTCCTCCTCTGTGATCTTATAGTATGACTGAAGCTCCTCTTTATTCTCGTCTACGCACGTAGTGATATAAATGAAGTGTCGATCAGCCTGGAACTTCATGAGAGGTATGAATCGGTGAAAGGTGTTCGACATCATGCGAGGGATAGCCCCGATAGCCCTCTTCAACTAGAGATAGTACATGTGGAATACTGCGTTTGACTTCCACTATTTTCCCATATCGTTCGAATACCAGAGCATGGTGAACTTCATAGTGAGCAGCTTGAATGACTCACTGTCTGAGAAGGTTGCACCTTCCGACATCTCCCAAGCAGTAAACGCTATGAGGATTAGGAGTCATCTAAAGTGGAACTCATAGCCATGATCCTGAGCTTCGTGGCAATACAATTCCAGTTGGTTGACTAGGTACTTCACCCAATTCATATGGAGTCCTTCTACACATTTCCCAGCAAGGTATACAACGAATCATGTGACCTGGGTAGGTATGTTCTTTCTCGCGACCTTTCATGCGATCAACTTGCAAGCTAGGTGCACTGCGCCATTCTGGATGGAATCTACCTTGTACCCTCATCTCCCCTTTTCTACATCTCCATATGTGTCTTTTATCCTTCGTGCCAATGCACGATCTGTAGCCTTCCCTGGCTAGAAGTCCCATGGGTCGGGTCCCTGCATGCTCAATCTGGTGATCCTATGGATCAATGTCGGATTGAATGTGATGTGTCAGTCTAGCCATAGATAACTGCCATGTAACATGATAGCACGAGATTAACACATGTGTTAACCTCCAGGTGCCTTCCAAAGTGTGGAATCTTCATCACATTCAAGAGGGTGGATTGTGCAAGGTTCATAGTCCATTGCTGGGGGATTAGTTTCGAGTTCTTCCCCTTCATCCTAGTCTAAAACTTGTAACGAGAGAGCATGTTGTATTTCTTGCGGTCCCCTAGGGTGAAGTCGTTGAATTTCAATGTCGCGATCTTATCCTGCTGCATTCTAACTACATGTGTCCCCTTCAGGAGGTATGCAGTAACCATGGTGTAATCAAATTCTCTTGGGACACTATCATAAATCACAGTGCCAGCCAAAGGTAGGATGTAGTCGAGCAGTATAGTTGGGATTAACTTTGGGTTTGCCAAGTCATCTTCATGCTTGGTTATTTTCTCTGTTGCAGGTCGGGATGGTCTAGATCAACGAGTAGTCAACGGGGAGGCTTGAACTCCTCTCATCGATGAGGCTTGAGCTCCAACGAAAATCACCTTCTCAGCCATAAGGTCGATTAGAAATTCTTCGGTGACTTTCTCTATGGCACAGAGCTCGTCCGACATGCACACTTAGATCGGATAACTCAGGTGGATGAATGAGTGCTCAAAGCAATATAACATGTGTCGATCTCAATAAACACAGCATGGTAGCAATGAGTTGGCTAGGATACAATTTGCAAAAGTGCTTTCGGTGCAACAGTTGATGCAATAAGTAGACAGTGGTGTAACAGATTTCTCCAATGGACGAGAGGCCTTCATTAATGTGGTTCTGTCCATTGTGGCATGGTCCCAACATTCTGATGGCAAGATTTATGGCCATAACTGTTGTTCTAACCATTTGGGGCATTGGGATAACGATTATAATGATTTCAACGGCTATATTGATTCAGCGTGGCAAAGTGCTAGGTTGCACTGTTCTGATATCTCAGCGAAGTTTTAGTTTTGCAAACCTTCATTATGTGAAGTCCCTTCTGGAACATTGGGCAAATTTTCTATCTTTTCTCTCTTCTTACAGAGCTTTCTAGCCTTCTTCCCTGTAATCTTCTTCTCAGTATTCCTCTTTCCATTCTGATTCTTATCTTCTTTTAGCATAGTAACTTCATGCTGTTGAGATTATTTCATAGGGTTAGAGAGTAATACTTCTTCTCTATCTAGGGTAGGTGCTCCACTCTTCAGTGATTCTTCTTGTGTTCTTTCAACTTTGACATCCAAGTTTCTAGTTCTGAACAGCTTTGATATGTTCTCTTGTTCTTCAATCAAGTGTGCTATCCTCCTAGTCATGAAATCTTTTAATTCTTGCTTCTTTTTTTATAAGACTTCCTCTTCTTTTCTTCTGGCCTGATCTTTCTCAATCCAAGTTTTTCCTAGTAATATATCAATTGGGGCGTTGTTCTCAATAAATTTAACGCAATCAAAATCTTCCTCTGTCATAGTTCCATGAGCACTCATATATATCTGGGTGAGTCTACCACATAGGGTTATTAGCTTTCCTCTAAATAATCATATTTCTCCTAATGAAGGAATCATAGCAGGCTTTCCCAAAATTTCCCAAGTTCTTTATGTCATGATATTCAGCTGTGTTTCCTCATCCAGAACACAGTCAATGTCTAAGTCTCCTACTCTTGTTTCTATGCATTATTTTTCTTTGAAGATATCTGATAAGTTGATGGTAAAAAGGCCTTTAGAGCCTCATTTTTAACTTGTAGACCAGAACAAATGAGAGTTCAGGTCTACAAATCCACAACAAACAAAGTATGACAAAGATGGCCCTAACAAACAGCCTCCCAAAAACCAGTCCAAGCCATAGGAAAAGAAGGGTCACGGGAAGACAAAGAAGGACACTGGAAAATGGTGTGATTTCCACAAAATCCCCTGGCACAACGCCAATGAATTTTGCTCAAAACAGTCATTGGTGGTCAAGATCAAAGACAAGGAGTTGAACCCTGATTTGGAATCTTATTTTGAAAATACTAGTAAAGGATAGATCATTGACTCAGACCCCACTACTATTTTCATGACTGCAACAATTCAACTAGAAGAACCAACAGATCATGAAGAGGGGGAGCGCCTTTTTCATTCACGGATGTGGGTGAAGGGGACCTCGCTGCATTTTTTTGTTGATAGAAGAAGCCATAAGAACCTCATCTCAACAGAGATCGTCAAACAGTTGGGATTCTCAACAACACCACACCCCCGGCCATACAACATCGGGTGGCTTCGCCAAGTACGAGATATATGTGTCAGCCTGTTAGCACTCTGTAATTTGCCCAAGGCTGTGAGGCAGTCACAGAGGAAACGTCAAAACCACTTCGAGTCTTGGATATATCCCTCCAAGACTCAGAGAGGGATCTCTCGGTTTGATATAGATTTGTTTTAATATGTATTAGGCTAGTTATGCAAGTGTGGGGTTGGGGTTTTTAAATGGTTGTTTTGGAATAGCAAGGAGAAAATGGGGTCTGCGCTTAAATATCTGATTCATTCTCAGATATAGACAAATCTTTTACACAGGGCAAGGTAGTGGAAGTGTTGGATCGAATTTAGTTTTGATGGTGTCGATTTGAGGAAGAACTAGGGGATGAAAAAGCGAGCAAATGAGCAGTTAAGAATTCATAAACTAGCTTTTTAGAGGAGAAACATAAA
>SNQJ01S0023357.1:66094-77317 GCA_010110895.2 Picea sitchensis | reverse complement strand
TTTTTATTATGTGGTGTGTTATGTTTTGTTTTTTAATGTGTTGTTTTTTAATGTTTTGTATTTTTTATATATTTTATTTATTATGTACTTGTTTTATTATCTATGATTATATTTTGTTTGTTTAATTTTGGTTTGTTTTTTATGTTTTGTTTTTTATTATTTAATATGTTTTATATTGTTTTTGTATTTTCTTTTTATTTAATTTTTATGTTTTTGTTTTTTAATTTGTTTTATTTAATGTTTAATTATTCCTAATTACTAACATACTTATTAAACTAATTAATTAATTAATTAATTAATAATTAATTAATCCAGCTTATTAAACTAACTATATTAAATTTTATTGATAGCATTATTAATTTAAAGTTTTTATCCCAAGTCTGTTTATTCAAGGACGGGTGAGATTGGCGAAGGGGTGTAGTCGACTGGACAAAGGACAAGGGGGTGAGGGCGTAGCGGCGAATGAAGGATGAAAAAAGGGACAGAGGATCAGGCGCAATGGACAGATGACACGTTGGGACAGGGCTCGCCAAAGAAAAATGCTTCATTCCGGATCCCCCCCCCCAACCATTAAAAGAAGAACGGTCTGGGGGGTCCGGAATTCAATCTCATCCATTGACGAAAACACTGGTGCCTCAGCCGTTCAGATGCGCGCCTTCTTTATACCCGATTCCAGACACCCCCCCCCCCACCGTTAAAGGTAGAACAGTCGAGGGGGTCCGGAATCCATTGTCAGTCGTTGATCTACGCACTGCTAGATCGACTGTCGATCTAAGTGCATTTTTTATTCTCCAGGTGTGAATGCAACAAAACTTAGGCTTTAGCGATTTTGGTGGGTTTTGTGCGCTGCTTCCTTTGAAAATAATTTGCAGAGATGAAATATTATTTTCAAACCTATACACCCAGAGTGAAAAAATTCTAGTCAACAGATTATCCTATGAATCATAGGGTTATAACACAGCCAACATTGTTGATTATCATACGGCATCCAACCCTTTAAGGATGAGGTATTATGTGATGTTTCCCCACTAGATGTCTGTGATGTCCTCTTGGACCAACCATATATGTGGAGACACCATGTTCTTTATGAGTCGCGACCTCGTAGTGTCATTGTTACTTTGGGGGGTCATCTCTACATAATACCAGAGGTAGTTCCAACTATTGTTCCACCTAAACAATCTCGCAAGGTAGTATCTCATACTGCAAGATTCAACTTCTTCACAATATGTTCAAAAGGGGAACAAAAGATAACTACAACCACTACAGCCTCACCCCAAGCACCTTCTATCCAACAGAAGCAGGTCGACAAGATTGCAACAAAGTGCAAATATTCCTTCTGCACAAAATCATCTCATGTAGCCATACTGGCTAAAAATTTCCAACCCTTCCAGCCACATGTTCGTGACAACCTTCAACAACCTAAGCATCACAACTTCTCCAACAAGGCAAGCAGCTCATCAAGATGCAGATTCTGCAAACGCTTTTCCCTCTCCCCCGGGAACTCAATGCAATGGAGAAAATTTCTTCCTAAGGAGGAAGGATTGATCCAGATGGTTATTGGTGGCCACCCACCTTTTCCAACTGGCTCAAAACAATTTTCTGGCAATTTTGGTAATTTACTATTTTTAGAAGTTTTTAACTTTCGGGGCCATTTTGAGGGCCTAAATTAAGGTTTTTTCAGGATCAAGCTTCTTAATGATATTCTAAGGCATTATTGATACCCCAAAATGAATCTCCTCAATGATACCTTTCCAATGGGTTATCATGCGCCTAAAACGAAGATCGTATGCAAATGTTACGACCCCGAGAAGTTGATGTACTAACTTACCCAAACGGGGCCCACATGAATTTTGGCGCTTCATCTCCTAGGGTTAGGTTTTTGGATGTCTAGGGTTTTTGGCATTCCTGTTTATGGTAAAAAGGCCTTCAGAGCCTATTTTAATCATCTTCTTGCGAATGCAAGTAACCATCACATCTCTTCTCAGAGATAAGTTGCCACCATTCTAGCGAGTCTTTCACTTTGTATATTTACAGTCTCTGTACATTTCTTTCCTTAATCGAAATTGTGTATTACTGTATATCTGTGTTTATGGTTGCATCTCTGATACATTTTTGTTATATTATTGGATATTTGCGATATCTCTCTGCATTTCTTTATTATATCTCTGCTCTCATTTCGTGATGAAAATAATCTGGATCAGTGGTATCAGAGCAGGCTGCTCTTGATCGTTTTTCAGTGCATGTCCCCGACAAGGTCCGAGAATACCAAGTTGGGTCTCGAGCTTGTCTCTCTTGAGGAAAATATCTCTCTCACACCCAAGAAACCCTCAATGGCGAAAGAAAATAAAAACGACGGAGCAGGCGATCCTATCAGTCTGTTGCTTGAGCAAGCTCTCACGTGACAGAGGGACGAAATGATGGAGAATTTTTCCCACATCCTTCAATGCCTATAGATAGAAACAAGTGCATCTTCATCAAATGGACACTTTGGAGGCACCTCACCTTTCAAGGTACAATTTAATTCTGATATTCTTGTATTTGAAGTACAAATAGATGCAGAATCCCTAGACAAATGGTTAAACCAGCTAGAAGGTTATTTCTTTGTTCACAATTTTTCCGACAGAGAAAAGATCACCTTCACACTCCTTAAATCTCTCCCCCATATCAAACATTGGTGGGAAACTTACTAGGATCAGAGTTCCACAGAGGAGTCTAGAATATATGGGGTCGAGCCCACTTGGGATTTTTTTTTGGATGCGGTAAAGGAACAGTATTACCCTATTGGCAACTATGAGGACCAGTACATGAGATGGACCACATTGAGGCAAGAGATGGGCCAAGCAGTTCTAGAGTTCAACAATACATTCCATACCTTATGCACCAAGATGGGTATCAAAGACTCTGAATGACACTTGGTTCCGAAATACCGTGGGGCTCTACACAGATACATCCAAACTGAAATGGATTTTCTAGACATCTCATCACTTGGTGTTGCTTATCGATATGTTGTTAAAATCAAGAAGAAATTTAAGGACTAGAACAAACAAGAGTTCGGGTCTACAAATCTACAACAACCAAAGTATGAAAAATACGGCCCTAACAAACAGTCTCCTGAAAAATAGTCCAAGCAACAGGAAAAGAAGGGTCATGGGAAGACAAAGAAGGACACCGGAAAATGGTACGATTTCCACAAAAGCCCCTGGCACAACACTGATGAATGTCACTCAAAATAGTCAATGATGGTCGAGATCAAAGACAAGGAGCCGAACCCTAATTCAGAATATGATTCTGAAAATACTGGTAAAGGATAGATCATTGATGCAGACCCCACTGCTATTGTCGCAACCACAACAATTCAACCAGAAGAACCAACGGATCCTGAAGAGGGGGAGTTCCTTTTTCATTCACAGATGTGGGTGAAGGGGACCCCGCTGCATTTTATTATTGATAGTGGAAGCCAAAAGAATCTCATCTCAGCAAAGGTCGTCAAGCAGTTGGGATTCTCGACAACACCACACCCCTAGCCATACAACATCGGGTGGCTTCACCAAGGACAAGATCTTCGTGTCATCCAACAGTGTCTATTATCATACGACATCCAACCCTTTAAGGATGAGGTATTATGTGATGTTTCCCCACTAGATGTCTGTGATGTCCTCTCGGGCCAACCATATATGTGGAGATGCCATGTTGTTTATGAGTCTCGACCCCATAGTGTCATTGTTACTTTGGGGGGTCATCTCTACATAATACCAGAGGTAGTTCCAACTATTGTTTCACCTAAACAATCGCACAAGGTAGTATCTCATACTGCAAAATTCAACTTCTTCACAATCTCTTCAAAAGGGGAACAGAAGGAAACTGCAACCACTACAACCTCGCCCCAAGCACCTTCTATCCAACAGAATCAGGTCAACAAGGTTGCAGCAAAACACAAAGATTCCTTCTACACACAGGCATCTCATGTAGCTAGACTTGCTAAGAATGTCCAACCCTTCCAGCCACATGTTCGTGACAACCTTCAACAAGCTAAGCAGTGCAACTTCTCCAACAAGGCAAGCATCTCATCAAGATGCAAATTCTCCAAATGCTTTTCCCTCTCCCCTGGGAACTCAACGCAATGGATACCATTGCTTCCTAAGGAGGGAGGATTGATCCAGGTGGATATCGATGGCCACCCACCTTTTCCAACTGGCTCAAAACAATTTTCTGGCAATTTTAGTAATTTACTATTTTTAGAAGTTTTTAACTTCTGGGGCCATTTTGAGGGCCGAAATAAAGGTTTTTCGGGATATAGCTTCTTAATGTTAGCCAAAGGCATGATTTATCCCCCAAAATGAATCTCCTCGATGATATATTTCCAACGGGCTATCATGTGCCTAAAACGGAGATCGTATGCAAAAGTTACGGCCCCGAGAAGTTTATGTACTAACTTACCCAAACGGGGCCCACATGAATTTTAGCGCTTCATCTCCTAGGGTTAGGTTTTTGGATGTCTAGGGGTTTTGGAATTCCTGTTTATGGTAAAAATTCCTTCAGAGCCTCATTGTAATCATCTTCTTGCGAATGCGAGTAGTCGTCGCATATCTTCTCAGAGATAAGCTGCCACCATTCTAGCGAGTCTTTTAGTCTGTATTTTTACAGTCTCTGTACATTTCTTTCATTAATAGAAATCGTGTATTACTGTATATATGTGTTTATGGTCGCATCTCTGATACATTTACGTTATATTTTTGGATATTTAAGATATCTCTATGCATTTATTTATTATATCTTCGCTCTCATTTCGTGTCGAAAATAATCTGAATCAGTGGTATTAGAGCAGGCAGCTCTTGATCGTTTTTCAGTGCATGTCCCCAGCAAGGTCCGAGTATATCAAGTTCGGTCTCGATATTTTCTCTCTTGAGTTAAATATCTCTTGCACACCCAAGAAACCCTCAATAGCATAAGAAAATAAAAACGACGGAGCAGACGATGCTATCAGTCTACTGCTTGAGTAAGCTCTCACGCGATAGAGCGACGAAATGATCGAGAATTTTTCCCACATCCTTTAACGCCCGTCGATAGAAACAGGCGCATCTTCATCAAATGGCGAATTTGGAGGCACCTCTCCTTTCAAGGTACAATTTAATTTTGATATTCCTATATTTGAAGGACAAATAGATGCAGAAGCCCTAGACAAATGGTTAAACCTGCTAGAAGGTTGTTTCTTTGTTCACAATTTTTTCGACAGAGAAAATATTACCTTCGCACTCCTTAAATCTCTCCCCTATATCAAACATTGGTGGGAAACTTACTAGGAGCATAGTTCCACAGAGGAGTCTAGAATATATGGGGTCGAGCCCACTTGGGAATTTTTTGTGGATGTCGTAAAGGAATAGTATTACCCTGTTGGCAACTATGAGGACTAGTACATGAGATGGACCACACTGCGGCAAGAGAGGGGCCAAGAAGTTCTGGAGTTCACCAATACATTCCATACCTTGTGCACCAAGCTAGGTATCAAAGACTCTGAATGAAATTTGGTTCTGAAATACCGTGGGGCTCTACACAGATACATCCAAACTAAAATGTATTTTATGGACATCTCATCACTCAGTGTTTCTAATCGATATGTTGTTAAAATCGAGAAGAAATTTAAGGACCAGAACAAACAAGAGTTTGGGTCTACAAATATGCAACAACCAAATTATGACAAAGATGGCCCTAACAAACTGTCTCCTGAAAACCATTCCAAGCCATAAAAAAAGAAGGGTCATGGGAAGACTAAGAAGGACACCAGAAAATGGTGCGATTTCCACAAAATCTCATGGCACAACATCGATGAGTGTCACTCAAAATAGTCAATGGTGGTCGAGATCAAAGACAAGGAGCCGAACCCTGATTCGAAATCTGATTCTAAAAATACTGGTAAATGATAGATCATTGATGCATACCCCACTGCTATTGTCACGACCACAATAATTCAACTAGAAGAACTAATAGATCCTGAAGAGGGGGAGTGCCTTTTTCATTCAAAGATGTGGGTGAAGGGGACCCCGCTACATTTTATTGTTGATAGCGGAAGCCAGAAGAAACTCATCTCAGCAGAGGTCATCAAACAGTTGGGATTGTCAACAAAACCACACCCCCAGCCATACAACATCAGGTGGCTTCGCCAAGGATGAGATCTTCATGTCAGCCAACAGTGTGAATTATCATACAGCATCCAACCCTTCAAGGATGAGGTATTATGTGATGTTTCCCCATTGGATGTCTGTGATGTTCTCTTGTGCCAACCATATATGTGGAGATGCCATGATTTTTATGAGTCTCAACCCCATAGTGTCATTGTTACTTTGGGGGGTCATCTCTACATAATACCAGAGGTAGTTCCAAATATTGTTCCCCCTAAACAGTGTCGCAAGGTAGTATCTCATACTGCAAAATTCAACTTCTTCACAATCTGTTCAAAAGGGGAACGAAAGGAAACTGCAACCACTACAGCCTCGCCCCAAGCACCTTCTATCCAACAAAAGTAGGTCAACAAGGTTGCAGAAAAGTGTAAATATTCCTTCTGCACACAGACATCTCATGTATCTAGACTGGTTAAAAAGGTCCAACCCTTCCAACCACATGTTCGTGACAACCTTTAACAAGCTAAGCAACGCAACTTCTCCATCAAGGCAAGCAGCTCATCAAGATGCATATTC
Organism: Picea sitchensis; assembly: GCA_010110895.2. NCBI lineage: Eukaryota > Viridiplantae > Streptophyta > Pinopsida > Pinales > Pinaceae > Picea > Picea sitchensis. The sequence goes on along the minus strand of SNQJ01S0023357.1, from coordinate 70,625 downwards.
ATCAAACACTTTTCCCTCTCCCCCAGGTACTCAATGAAATGGATACCATTACTTCCTAAGGATGGAGTATTGATCTAGGTGGATATCGGTGGCCACCCACCTTTTCCAACTGGCTCAAAACAAATTTCTGGCAATTTTGGTAATTTACTATTTTTAGAAGTTTTTAACTTCCGGGGCCATTTTGAGGGCCTAAATGAAGGTTTTTTGGGATCGAACTTCTCAATGATAGTCAAAGGCATGATTGAGCCCCCAAAATGAATCTCCTCAACAATACCTTTCCAATGGGCTATCATGCGCCTAAAACAGATATCGTATGCAAAAGCTACAACCCCGGGAAATTGATGTACTAACTTACCCAAACGGAGCCCACATGACTTTTGGCGCTTCATATCCTAGGGTTAGGTTTTTGGATGTCTAGGGTTTTTGGCATGTTTATGGTAAAAAGGCCTTTAGAGCCTCATTGTAATCATGTTCTTGCGAATGCGAGCAGCCTTCACATCTCTTCTCAGAGATAAGTTGCCACCATTCTAGCGAGTCTTTCACTCTGTATTTTTACAGTCTCTGTACATTTCTTTCATTAATAGAAATCATGTATTATTGTATATATGTGTTTATGGTTTCATCTCTGATAAATTTCTATTATATTATTGGATATTTGCGATATCTCTGTGCATTTATTTATTATATCTCCGCTCCCATTTCGTGCCAGAAATAATCTGGATCACAAATATATGCACAGAGCTTTCTTTTCTTCAGTTCCCAGCAATCACAATTTCAGTCCTAGCAACAGAACCATTTGTTGGCACAGGGGCATACCCAGGGTTCAATGTTACAGCAATGCACCAACAAAACCCTAACTATCAACCCTTTCGGCAACACCTGTGAAGCAGATGAAGTCTCACCCGAGGTAGAGGCAGGGGTGGTTGCAAGAATCAGATGTTTGCAACCTTAGTTGGGACACAAATCTATGATTACAACACCTTAATAGGGCACTTAGTAGTTATAGTTCATAGTATTCACTTCACAGAGAAAACCCTAATTACAGAGCACCGCAATATTCAACCAGATCTAACATATAGACGCACTTAGCATAAGGGAATAGATCAGATCTAACATTCATTCACATTACTAAGCACTAAGCTATTATATCAAAATACATCTAACATACATTACTACATTAATCATAAGAACAATAAATAGTCACAATGCACAAAGCAACCATAAAGCAACATATATGTGGTTCACCCCCAGCCTGGGGCTACGCCCACCAACTCTTCTTCTATTTTATTATCTTCGGTCAATCAGTTACATGCACAGAACCTCAAAATCCTACTTTACATAGGACAGGATATCCATGCACACTTCTCTAGATCCTCCTTCCCTGATCTAGGTCACGGCACAAAGCCTTTACACAGTTTCTTACAGTCACTTGGACTTAGCTCTACAAGTTCTCAACATAGCATGCACAAAGCATTTACAACATGTACTTAGCACTTAGCACGGTATCAAAAACCCTTCTCTCTTTCTTACATCGCTTGGACTTCTATTTAGACATTACAAAAAGGGCCTAAACATGGGTAAACCCATGGGTCGACATCCCCATACCCGTTACATAAGCCCAAAACCCTAAAATCCCTAAAAAGGGGCCAAGATCCTGTGATCTCCACTTTGACTTGCGCTCCACCTTCGACAGCCTGTCGAAGTCCCAAAATTAGTTCAAACATGACCAAGGATCCTCAAAACTTGGTTTAGGGCCAACAGTGGTCGATGCATTTAAGGACTTCTTACACATGTTCTTGAAACCCTGTTGGCACAGGGAAAACCCAGGGTTCAAATCTTACAACGCACCAACAAGCCATAACTATTGGCCCTTTCAGCAACACCTGTGAAGTAGATGCAATCTCACCCGAAGTAGCAATAGGGGGTTGCAGGACACAAGTGTCTACAACTAGAGGAAATGCAAAGAGGATCCAGGACAACGACACACAGAAATCTGGTTATTCTTTATCTCTCTTAAGCCTACTTCACAAGTTATATCTCTGATCTAACACAATAATGTAGTAACAGTATATCAGATGGAAAATAACATAGTATCAATCACAAATATGAACAACATATACATGGTTCACCCTCTCCCTAGGGCTACATCCACAGAATTGTGTTTCTTGATATATTAAATGGAAACATACATTTCTATCTGGGAACTTAGCTTTCATATATCTCTCTCTCCTTCTCTCTTTCTCCCCTCCCTGCACATCCAATTGCAGGGTTGATCTTTGCACCTAGTTGAAGATCCACAATACAATAATTCTCTCACAATACAATGCTTCTCGTACACAACAACAATAATCAATTAACATCAACCTTTACCATGACCAACCCTCCCGACTCGTTTTGGTCTTTATTTATACATTACATTGACTCTCAGACAACCTTAGACCAAGGCCAAGGTGTCAAAACCCTAAATACAAAAACCCTAGGTGTCAAAAACCTAGGTCCCATGCAACTGGTATCTTACGGGCTTCGCCAACCTGTCCTTCCTTCTTTTCCGTGAGGTGCTCCAAGCATCCATTGGAGGATTTTTTCGCTTGTTGAGTTATCCATGATCCATATTATTTGTTGATCTGTCTTCCTTGATCTTCTCTTTCAATGGATAGCTTTCCCTTACTTTTCTCCTTCTTTTATGCTTCTTTGACCACTTCGACCCATTCTCGGTTAATGTGACTTCCGCACAGTTCGTGATTTTCTCCTCTTCCTTAATATTTGCTTCCTTCCATAACCAAGGGGCAACAGGCCCCCAACACTCACATCTGACTCGTCTCGAGTTACTACAAGATTGAACATTTTTTTTTACTTCGACTATAGACTACGTGGATCAACCTGTGCTTTATGCTTTGTCCCTCCCTATTGTGTGCAGACTGTCTTTTTTGTGTCTGGTACCCAGTTTCAAATGAACCTGGTACCTAGACCCTTCTTCCTTTTCTTTTACTGAGATTTATGAGGGAGTTGGTTGTCATAATACAATTTCAACCAGCTCCCATTTACTAAACATTTCTTCCATTCTCCATTCAAGGTCTTCAACTGTGCAGCTCCTCCTTCTGTAACATAGGCAACCTCATATGGCCCAAGCCAATGTGTCCTGAACTTCCCTGGATGCTTCATGAATTTGTTGTCATATACTAATACCAAACCTCCTTGCTTAAATGATTTCTTCTTGATATGTCTATCATGGTAAGCCTTTTCTCGTTCCTTCTGTACCTGTTGTTGAAATCCTGCAATAAACCTCTCTTCCTCTAGTTCCACCAACTGCGCAAGCCTGTCTTGTACAATGCCTGTGTCATCCATACCTGTAAATGTTGCAATTTTTAAGCTGGGAACCAATTATTCCGTAGGTACCATTGCTTCCATACCATAAACTAACTTAAAGGGGGTTTGCATTGTCATCATTTTGCAAGTGGTTTGATAATCCCATAACACTATTGGCACTCTCAAATCCCAATCATCTCTATTAACACTACAAATATTTGTTAGCGTTATCTCCAAGATCTTATTGAAAGCTTCGACTGTACCATTCACTTGTGGGTGGTATGGTGTGCTCTTCTGATGGTGAACTTCAAATTCTTGAGTAAAGGCTTCAATAGTATTATTAATAAAAATGTGTACCTTGATCGCTTATGAGGATATTTGGGCATCCAAATCTAGTTATGATATCATCAAATATGAATCATGCAGTTGTAGTTTCACTACAGTCCTTAATTTCTCTTGCTTCTACCCATATGGTCAAATACTTTGTTGTAGTGATAATGTACCTAGCTCATGTGTGCATTCTAGGTGGGTTAATAGGTCCCACGAAGTCAATGGCCCATTTCTCAAATACTTGTAATGTTAATTGTGGTGCTAAAGGCATCTCATCCCTTTTAGAAGGCTTTCCTACTCTTTGGCATACATCGTAGGCTCTATAGTATTCCTTAGCATATTTATGTAAAGTAGGCCACCAGAGGCTGGCTCTGATAACCTTCCACATTGTTCCTTTCCCTACATAGTGTCCTCCTGCGATGCCTTCATGTGATTCTGCCAGAATGAGTGGTCGTTCTGCCTCCATAACGCATCTCCTCAAAATCTCATCTAGTCCCATCTTATATATTTGTCTAGCTATAAGTGAAAAATATGCAGCACGAACTACCAGTTGTTTCTTCTAAATAATTGTATATTCGCAGGGTGCCATTCTTGTAGACAAGAACTGGACTATCTCAGTGAAGTGATCATCAACTTTTTTGATGGCTAGCAACTGTGAATCTGGTAGTGTATCCTCCAAACTGGTAGGTGCCTCTCCATGTTCTAACCTAGACAAGTGGTCAGGTCCCTTGTTCATTCTCCCTGGCTTGACCACAATCTCAAAATCATATTCCTAGACTAACAGTATCCACCTTCATATTCTCCCCCCCAACACTAGATTTTTGACTAAGTATTTCAACACCAAGTGATCAGTGAAAATCTTAAAATGTCCTCCCAACAAGTAGTGTCAAATCTT
>SNQJ01S0023357.1:27691-51158 GCA_010110895.2 Picea sitchensis | reverse complement strand
TTAAAGAAAAGAATTACAAAATAAGAAAGTGTCAGGTTGGCCCTAATGTTAAAAGGAAGTGACATAAATGGTATAAATAAATATCATTATACATTCATTTGATACACAAGTCGAATTTGAGAGGAAATCAGAAGTAAAGAAGGCCATATTTCAAGGGAGGATGAAGTCATTTGGTGATGTGTTCTAAGGTATGTTATTTACAGGTCATCTTACCATTTTTGCTATAATTTTTTTTCTAGAATGATTCATATGGTTAACTTGGTATGGTATTGAGAAGACATATCAAGGTACCTATGGTAAAATTTTCATCTCTTTATTCTCTATAATTATGGAGATACACTCTGTGGAAGATAGGGTTTTTGACCAGTCCTAAAACTAGTCAATAAACAGGTTTTCCGGGTAAAATAGTCATAAATTCTTCATAGATAATCCAAATGATGTGGGAACAATTTCATTGGAAACATTACAGACTTTAGTTTCGTTTATGCGAGTTTCAGAATCTGATTTTAAATATTGAGAGTGGGGCATTCTGTACAAGTTCACTCTCCTGAATAAACCAGAATTGAATAAAGTCTACTATTCTTTTTGGGGAGGATTCAAGGAGTGAAACTTGAAGGAATTTTAGAGAATAGATTGAGTAATATTATCTACAGGATCAGATTATTCCAAGAATTGAAGAATTACAGAAGTTGAAGAAGTCTCAGGAAGCATTATCAGGGTTTATGTGATGGTTGGTTGATGGTGATGATTTACCATATTCCATGTGAAAGTGACGAAGAAGGTCACAAGCATACTTAGACTGGGAAAGAAAATTCCCTTCATTAATTTGCAAAACTTAGAGGCTAAGGAAATAGTGCAAAAAGCTTAAGTCTATCATTTCAAATTTATTCTTAAGGTTGGTTTTCACATGGTTTAAAAGTTTTGAGTCACTACCAGTAAGGATAAGGTCATAAACATAAAGGACAAGGATTATGAGATCACTTCCTACTTTCTTGGTATATACATTAGGATCATAATGGCATCTAGAAAATCCAGTTTCAATAAGAAATTTGTCCATTTTGGTATACCAAGTTCGGGGATCTTACTTAAGACCATAAAGAGATTTCTTAAGGCGACAAATAAGGATAGATTCATTCTGGACATAGCTAGGAGGTTGTTCCATGTATATTTCTTCTTGTAAATCCCCATGCAAGAAGGCATATTTAACATCCATCTGATGGACCTCCCATTTATGTGAGACGGCAAGGGAAAGAACAAGGTGGATGGAATTAATTTTGGCTATAGGGGAAAAGGTTTCATTATAGTCATTTCCTTCAACTTGGGAAAATCCTTTGGCATCTAATCGAGCCTTGTGTCTTTCAACACTTCCATATGAGGCATACTTAGTTCTGTAGACCCAATTACATCTGACAAATTTTCTTCCTTTTAGAAGAGGTACAAGATCCAAAGTATCATTTTCAATTAAAGAACGATACTCTTCATTCATTGATGTATCCCAATATACATGACCTAGAGATTTTGCAAATGTCTATGGATCATGAGCCTTTGAAACTTGAGCCAAAAGAGAAGAGGATCACTAGAACTGAGAACATGTCTGATGTTGATAAAAAGGATCACTGACAAGATCATCAGCTTCTTCTCGCATTAAACAAACCCATATAGGAAGTGATGGTGTTGGTGTTGGTTCAGGTTCAATGGAATCATATAGATGAAGTTGAGCATTCAGAGGTGGATTTTCATCCTCACTGTCATCATATGAAAAAGAAACCTGAATAGGAACAGAAGAAGGCACAAATGTTGAAGATGGATCGCAGGCTGAAGAAGGAACAAATGTCAAATTAGGCTCACAGGCCAAGAGATTTTCATCAAATTTAACATCTCCTCTAATAATAATTTAATTACAATGTGATTGAAGAAGTTTGTAACCCTTTACATCTTCAGAATAACCAACATATATACAATTCTAACTTTTAGGTTGCAATGCTTTCCTTTTCTCATCAGGAATGTAAGCCCATGCTATACTACCAAATACACAGAAGTGACTTACATCTTGTTTAATTTTTGTCCATTCTTCCTTCGGTGTCATATTTTTAAGAGAATTTGTGGGAGTGTGATTTACTATGTAATTTTCAGATTTGATGGATTCTTCCCAATACATTAGACTTAATCCCTTATATTGGATCATACAATTAGCCATTTATTTTAATGTGCGGTTCTTTTTCTCAGCAACACCATTTTGTTGTGGTGCATATGGAACAGTGTGTTGCATTTAGATTCCATGTGTAGTGTAGTAACTTGTAAAATTATTTCTCACATATTCGTGTCCATTATATGTTCTTAACCTTTGAATTTGAAGTCCATATTGTTTTTCTACAAGGGCCTTGTAGGCTCGAAACTTGTCAAAAAAATTTCTCTTAAGTTTTAAGAAGTAAACCCAAGTACATCTAAAAACGTCATCAATGAAAGTTAAGAAATACTTGCACCCATAAAAATAAGGAGAAGAAAGTGGACCACACAAGTCATTGCGAACAAGATGCAAAGGGCTCGAGGCATGCCAAGAGGCACGTTTGTCAAAATTGTCTCGATGATGTTTGTCGAGAACACAACTGACACAAACACCATCTCTGCATGAAATAAGAGGATGACCAATTACCATATATTGATTACATATTTGTTGCAATGAGCAATAGTTTATATTACCAAACCACTCATGCCAAAGTTTTCTCAAGTCATTTCTATGAGCAACAAAAACTGATGGAAAAGATGATGACCCAAAGTTGTCAAACTTGTACAACCTAGTAATATCATCAGCAATTCCAGTTGCAAGAACATGCTTAGGATATTTTAGATCCTTGATTACAACTTGGTGAGGTGAAAAATCTACAGTTTTACCTTCACTTGGATGAGTGATTTGATATACTGATACAAGGTTCCAAGAAATACTTGGAACACATAATAGATCATTGAAATGACCATTATCTACTTGAACTATTCCAGATCCTACAATATTAAGAGATCTTTCATCACCAAAAAATATTTTCTTGGTGCTACATTCATTTAGAGCAGAAAATATGGATTTATCCTTAACCATATGATAATATGCTCCAGAATCAATAAGAGACTCATCATAAGAAGAAGTATAAGTTGCATTGAAGGAGAAACCAAAAGCAGAAAGTGCATGTCCATGAGAAGAAGAAGAAGTAGTAGTAGAATCAATATCGGTGTTGTGCTTCTTCATCGCTGCTTCTAAAGCTGCCATCTTATTGAAACATTTGGACTCGTCATGACCATATTTCCCATAAAAGTTTCAATGTCTATCAGTCTTCTTATTTTTAGATTTTTCTCATTTGTCACCATTAGGAGCTCAAGTTGTTTGAGTGGGTTTGGGACCCTTTTTTTGCATGTTGTTGTGGCGAGGATGTTGCTTCTTTGGATTCTTGGGTTTATCTTTCTACTAGACGACTAAGGCTCTATTGGAGGTTCTTGTAGTGTTGATCACTCCAAGTTGTACAAGCTTATATTTCTCTCTAATCAAAGCATCACAAAAGGACTCAAGAGTGGGTTTTTATAAGCTTTCCCTAGAGCCTCTCTCATGGAATAAAAGGTAGATACAAACACAGAATATACACTACCTAGTTTAGAAATAATAATATAGATGCAACGCTCTTGCTCGAGCTTTATCTGACATTCTTCAAATAAAATTTTGAGTGTTTTAAACTTAGATAAATAGTCTTCAATGAAAGAAAAATCATTTGGACTTAAATTCAGTATTTTATTTTATAACTGATGTGCTTGAATAATATTTTGTTTATCAAAGACATATTCAATCTTTTCCCAATCTTCATCGAGGTCATCAATTTCTTGAAGGTGGAACCTTAAATCAGGAGAGATGGGAATTTTGATCAGTCCACGTGCTTCATCACTCCTATTAGCCCATTTGAATTTATTATCAGCATCAGTTGGTTCTTTTTCCCTTCCCAAGGTAATTTGATACAAGCCTTTACTTCTTAATAAATACTTCATATGGGATTTCCATTGGAAGTAGTTAGTGTTGGTAAGAAAAATATCACCGGAAGAATCCATATTAAATATGCAGATAATATGGATTTAAAAACTGAAACTGATGATCAGGATGGAAATATCTCAAAAAATTAGGTAGTTTAAAAAAAATGGCATTGAAAACGGACTTCGGATGTGAAATTTATGCTCACACTTTTACGAATAAGTTGTTTTATGAAGTGACCCACTTTTATAAAAAGAAGTGGGGGTCACTTTTACAATGAAGTTACTGTATAAAAGAAAGTTTCATGTAAAATAAATAACTTTAAAATAAAATATTACTTATAGTGATTCACTTTTATACTTGAAGTGAAATACACTTTACAATGGATGCATGAACTTTTTCAAAAAAAAGTAACAAAAAAGAGACTTAAACTCAATACCTCTTACTTAATAAGGAAATTTTTAACCAAGTTAGCAAAAAATATTGTATTTTTTAGAAGGAAGATTGTTTTTGTTGTTGTTGTTGTTGTTGAAGACGGCCTTGGAGAGCGTGCTCATAAAAAACAATTTTCACTCAAGAAAAAAAATTTGCTTCTCGATCACAACAAGGGTTAGATCTCGGTTAGCTTACCCGGAAAATGCACATTTTCCTATATGTTTCTGATTTGTTGAGATCGCACAAGGCGCGGGGAAAAGAGCTTACGCAGATCTAAAAGAGTAGCAACCTAGAAACAAACAAAATAAAATTGAAATAATACTTTGCAAAAATTTAAATAGAGCTTATTCAGGATTTATACCTCCGGATCTAATTGAAATGGTTGTATCTTGGGAAAACAAAAACCTCTTCGAGTGAAAAGAAAAGCATTCTTGACTGAAATGAGAACTCCAGACGCAATGGAATAGTCCTTTTAGTCCATAAATGGTAGAAAATGGAGATGAGTAAACTCAACTTCCCGATCTCGATCTACAACAAGAGCGGGTCTTCAAACAGGCTATGATACCATGTTCGATAACATAGGTATTTTAACAGAGGACAAAAACCTTCAGTAACCACTCACACAACTAGATCAAAGGTCAACACACTGATATTTTGACATGGTAAAACCTCTACAGGGAAACATCCACAGCCCCTTCCAACGCGACCACTTGGAACAGTTTATTAATGAAAAAGAAAAAAATTACAGAGAGATTTTACAAGAGAGTTTCTCACAATCGATCATCAGAAAATGACCCTCCATTCTCTTTAAATAGATATCATGGACCAATCGGGTGTCAAGCCATGGATCAATGGCCACTAAGGTCGAGGATAATATGAACTGCCAGATCACTCTATGTCAGGAACATATCGTGACCGTCGGATTTCCTAACTACAAATGCATACTAAAGAAACACACTTTTACCTAATAACACATTAGACCAAGTAGATCTTAACTAACTTTTAAGTGTCTAAATATCCTAACAAATCAAACCTCAAATTTTTTATTGTTTAAAAAAATCAAAATTCAAATAAATATATACTTACTTTGTTGGAATTTCTAAGGACAATTCTAACAAAATAACTTCGTGCAACATCTATGAGTTCTAGAATCACACTTGTGATATTAGCATTACCAACTTTTATGGCATTCCCAACTTTAACTAGTGCAACTATCATGCCCTTCATCTATTCCACTCCATCCTTTAGTTTTATAATCATATAAACTTATATCAATCATTCTTTTTACATTCTCCTTGAAATAAGTGTCAATATAAGAAGGACATGGAAATTTTTAAAAAGTCTTTTTCTAGGGCCTAGTCAGAATTAAGGAAAATTTTAATGATCCATACTTATCTAAAAGTATAGAAACGTTTGTCAATTTTACTAATTCTTAAAATACTAATTATAAAATGTTTGATGATATTATATTTTAATAGAAGATTCATAAAGTTAGTATTAGAGTAGAAAATTGTGAAACAATTTCATTGAAAGTGTATAGGTCAAAATGTATTATTATTCTCTATATTCAGTATTTTTAATTTAGTTGAATAAATTTCATATATTATAATAGTTGGATAATATAAATTAATAAAATCTTTGGAAAAAATAAATATTAATAAAATATAATAATTGTGATTTTAGTAAACAGTTATATTATAACTTTGTCTTGTAATCTTTAAATATTAAAAAAAATAGCATTATTATTACATCATCATTATTAGTAGTAGTAAATAATTATGTTATAAAGTTATTATTATAATATATGAAAAATGCATAATTATTCAAATCGTAATCATTTCGCTCATCATATTTAAGTATTTTTGTTTCTAAATGTGTTTAATCAACATATTGTATCTTGTTGGACAACAAACAATTCACCTTGAAGAACAGTTAAACATTATATGACATTAATGGTTATAACTTTTTGCAATCACAATCCAAATTAAAAGATTTCATAAAAGTATAGTTAAACATTACATGGAAACTGTAAATTTAAATGAGTGATACATCTCAAATTTAACTTAAAAATAGAGAAATCATTAACAATGTTAATCAATAGCATACACAAAATACATTTTATAAATAAAAAAACAACAACCACAACATTCAATGAAAAACATAATATACATTAGTGATATACATATGAATATACATGTCAAACATACATCTCAACAAAATTTGCAATAAACATGTCAAATATAAATCCCAATTCAAATATAAAACAATCAATATGCATGTCAATTAGTACCACTGCTATCTAGGTCCACCACCAGAGCCAAATCCAGCAGTGTCTCTGCTACCAAAGGTAGAGCCTTTATCAATGCCATCTATGTTAAAAATAAATTTCGACAAAAGTATACTATCAAATTTTTTTCTATCAAGATCATCAAGATGTACAGCAGTACCCGATGTGAACATAGTGTCCAAAACATCAAAATTTTATGACCCATATTGAGGAGGAGGAGGAGGGGGATCAGTGAAAGATGACACATGTGGAGTAGAAGGAAAATTATTAGTGGATGGTGACACAAGTGGAGGAGGAGGAGGAGGATCAATGGAATATGGTTACGCATGAGGACGAGAAGAGGGAGGAGGAGGAGGAAGAGGATTGGATGTGAATGCAGATTTAGACACATGAGGAGAAGGAGGAGGAGGATAAGAAGGATCAGAAGTGGATGCATGTTCAAACACATGTGGAGGGTAAGTAAAAGGATTGGTGAATGGTGCATTCAACTCATGTGGAGAAGAAATAGGAGGAGGAGGAGGACCATGTGGTGGAATAGAGGATGTGGATGGGTATGTTGATGAGCCAGATGGAGTAGGATCATGAACATGAACCCTCAACCTCTCAATGAGGTTGACGGAACTGATGATATGATGCATCAACAATGTCATGTCAGGAGGAAGACTCTTTTATATTGTATAGAGATATTGTACCCATAATGTGTCTCTAACTGGTGTAGGTACCACTTTGTGACTAGTCATGGCACTGCATAGTTGATCCACCACTTCTATCTGAACTCTCTGATATGGCCTACGTGGAATGTGGGGTCTCTATACTGGAGGTCTATCCTCTACCTCCTCCATCACCTCATCTTGTTGGGGAATCGTATCCCCAACATATGTGCCAATATCTACAAAAAAATGGATAACAATAAAAAGATAATTGAAACAAAATGTTACAATAAATCACATGTGCATTAAATAAGACATAAAAATATGCAACAAGATTTATCAAAACAAAACGATAATATTGCCTCTCACATATGGTTTCTCAGTTGTTGTAAATCGAATGTCTATACATCCTCTTCAATCCAACCCCACGTACGAGTATTGTACAATATCAAGGGCAGTATTGCCCTCACTAGCTAATAAATCACATACATCCCTACCGATCGGAGTAATGAGAAATTCGAGTTGGCCCTTCTTGGGAAACAACTTCCCCTACATGCACATGCACACATCAAGCATAGTATTAGTAGGAAAGTGGGGTAATACTAGTCGAGTGGCATGAACCCTCTAAAAAACTAGTGTAAATAACTCTGACGCAAATGGGAAGAACATCGCCCCATGTAAAACAATACGATGGCAATATAATGCAAAACAAAATTGTCTCAAAAAAATATCCGACCACCTAATCAATCGAGGCCTATACATTAAACTATCTACACAATACAACAAAGATCAACTAATGTGCTACCCATCAGAACTATATTGTGACATTGTCAAGAGAATAACGCATGATCACGTAACCTCCTCTCTACCAAATGAACGTATCTGTAGTTGATCAGCATGATCACGTAACCTCCTCTCTACCAAATGAACGTATCTGTAGTTGATCACCAGAAACTTGGAACTCTACAAAGGAATGAACCTTTAGATGGACATATCTCTGCACATGTGCTAGTTGGGTCTCTCCTGCAACACCATGTGTTAGCTTAGGGAATTGGGGAAAATACTCCCCCTCCTAGACAACTTAGTGATGAAATAAACATCCTCCTCTGTGGAATGATACCACAGATAGGGACTGACCATGAACCCCTCTCTCACATGATCCCAACAACGAATCAATTGTTACAACAACATAGATTTCCCCCTTAGGGATGTACCCTCCTAATAAAAATTGAGGAGGACAACATCCATAAAAAGGGCATGTGTCATATGTGAAATAGCGTGAGGGAACAACTCCCTCTCCCTCTCCCTAGCCTCCCACTCATGCACAAATATATGCATCTTGACCTATTGATGTTGATGTTTCTCCTCCTCTCATCTACGTCATCTCTGATCCACATACAAATATTGTTAGGCACATGTATATAAATAAAATAAATTGAAATTCGAAAACACACACATATATAAATAACTTGCATTTAAAAAAAATCTAAAATTAATTTGTTTTTGTAAAAAAATATAAAAAAATAATTGTTGCACCTAAAATAGAACCTATGCCCCACCGATGGTGCTCTATATCAAACAGACAACATTTCCATGTGGTGTTGTTACTAACATGCATCGGTGTGCCACGTTTCTTGTTGTGCCACCATGTATTTTAGCGGTGCATCCCATAAGATGCATCGTAACATTAAATTGTGAAATAATTGTCCTGGTGCCGTGCTCTTTATAACATCGGTGCATTTTTTCTACCTAAAGGCGCTGCTAGGTTAATTTTTTTCATTACAACTTAAGCGGTGTGATGTGTTAATATGAACGCACTAGTGCTATCATGTTATTGTAGCACCAACATTATGTTTTTTGGTACGTTGGCTTGTATATAGCACCAGTGACGAGGCATCCAATCAAACACCCTAGCATGTGAAATTGTACAATATTTTCTCAATGCAATTATTTTAACTTCACTGGCTCATTTCATTAACAAAGGCGCACTGCAACACTAAAATTTATGGCGTGTAAAATTATTGATGCACTTTGTTAAACTGAAAGCACCGGTGCACCAATTTTACGAAAGCACATCGGTGCATTTGGTTAAGATGGTTTCACTTCTATCATGAAGTTAGTAGTGCACTTAATTAAGTGAAATGCATTGGTGCGGGGTGAAACCAATTACACATCGATTATGGGGCGTGCCAAAGGACACACCGCTTTGTTTTTAAAACTGATCACGGTGCTCTTCCTTGAACAAAATAGGTGTGTATGTTTATATTAGATGCACCAAAGGCAGTGCTAAGTGTGAATTTAACATAGGATTCATCGCTTCGGGGCAAGACGAAGCGTTCAGGCGCACCATGTGAAATTGGAAAAAAAATTGAAAAAAATGTCTAATTTCAAGCTAAATTCAAATTTTAATTGGATGAAAATGAAAATAGGAAGGTAATAAACAAATTTACCTAGTCTCTTATGTCCCAAGGAGGCATGGTTTCACCGTTGAGAGGAAATGAAATTCTTGGTAATGTCCAAAATTTGGAAATGTGTGGAACCTACCAATGGAGTTATCCAAATCACTGTAGAGCATTGGAAACAAGGTGTCTTTGGAAGGAGGGTGAGCATAAATGTTTGGTTGAAAGTTTGGAAGCATAGGATAAACTGTAACAATGAAAATTGGTTTGGTAATTTTTTTATTTACCCTACCATGGTGCGCTTGACGACAAAGATGCGCATCGATACTTAATGTTCAACCGCACTGGTGCGCTTTATTCAGTGCAAATTATTTTTATTATAATGTATGAAAATGATTTTAAACATTGAAGCAGTGGTGATTTATTGTTTATGTTTTCACCGATGCGTATGTGCCTTAAACGTGAACTGATAAAAAAACCTTCATAAAAACCTTCGGCCACCCATGTCCACTGATAACCTCTGTTATAAACAGAGAAGGGATAGATTTTTCAGGGAGATTCTGTAAAAACCTCTACAAGAAGGTGTGCTCATTGTAGTGAAATTTGACAACTTTGGGTCATCATATTTTCCATTAGTTTTTATTGCTCATCAGGATGACATGAACAAAATTTGGCATGAGCGATTTGGTCATCTAAACTACCACTCATTGTAGTAGTTATGTAATCAAAATATGGTGACCGTTCTTCGTTCTTTTAGATATGGTGTTTGTGTTGCTTGTGTTCTTAGTAAACATCATCAGGATAGTTTTGACAAGCATGCCTCAACCCCCTTGCAACTTGTTCATATTGATTTGTGTGGTCTACGTCCTTCTCCTTATTTCTCTAGGTTCAAGCACTCATTAACTTTCATTAATGACTTCTTTAAATGCACTTGGATTTATTTATTAAAACTCAAGAGTGAATTTTTTGACATGTTTTGGCCTACAAGGCCCTTGTAGAAAAACAATTTGGACATTAGCCACAGAAAGTTAAGAACTGATAATGGAGGTGAATATGTCAAACAAATTTACAATTACTATGCTACATAGGGCATTCAGATGCAATTTATTTTTCCATGTACACCAAAAAAAAATGGTGTTGCTGAGAGAAAGAATCACACATTAAAGGAAATGGAAATTTTCATGATCGAATATAAGGGATTAAGTATTCAATTTTGGGCAGAAGCCATTAAATTTTCCAATTACATAGTCAATCACACTCATACATATTCAAATTTGTATAGCCTTGAAGAATCATCAAGACATCATGAATATATTACAATAGATGTATAACATGCCCTAGCCCAACTAAGGCACATTATGTGTGGAATACACATTAAAATTGATTTTTTTGTACTTAATTAAATTCACGTAGCTTACCAGCTGCAGATCACACACATATTTAACCATTTTATTGATACCATGATTCTAAATGACATATATTAAAACATGAATGAAACTATTCAAGCAAACAACAAATACACTACATTCATATAAACCATTTTCACAATAGAATAAACATAATAACATAACAAAACACTTATTTTTTAGCAATTCACCAACTGGTTGTGTATGAAGGATGAACCTCCCAGCCATAGGCATTGTTGTTCGTTCTCTCTCAACAACAAGCCACCCTTGAGTTGAGGCTATGAGTCCATAATGAGATTTGGTCCGCAGGCTATCCACTCTCCGCACACAACAACCCCAAACCCATGTTCTACTCCTACATCAGTTCCAATCTTTTGGCTCTCTTCCCCGAAACTTGCACCACCCAAGGAATGTACCCCTTTCACTGCTCACACTCCCTCAGTTTGTATCATTCATTTATCATGGTTTCCATTGCACTCAGTTGGACATGAAATCTCATCTAGGGACTTTCAGGAACTCTCAGTTTCTCAAGGAGTTCTCATAATAGCCTTCACAAGGATCTTGAATCATTTTCTCAAGAGGAAAATGCACTATAGTCTTACAGCCCATTTTATAGGCACACGAGCTTCTTTCTCAACATAAACACAGCCAAACAATGGCTTCCTTCAAGCACAGCATGGTTGGTTCTCTTCCCAACACTCAACTCCTCTCTTGCTATCCAAAATCTGCATGTAAAACTTGTCCTTATTCTCCATACGAATTTTCCTTCTTCTCCCTTACTTGCTTGAGTCTCACTCTTCCAAAAGATAATTGTAATTCAACCCATGCTCCCTAATAACTATGGGATATGACCTCTCACATCCACCCTCTTACATGAGTTAAACGATTGGCTTTGGGAACACTCAATACAAAAATAGAAGGTTATACATAATGATAATAATTCAGGAATGTGGGTTAGATTAATACCCATGAATAAATCCCCCTTGGACCCCTCTCTCTTGTGGAATCATATCCCCCCCATGGTTCTTCATCCTTTTTTCATATCACAACCAACAATTACTATTTTTGTTAATTATTCAATTCAAATAATATACAATTCGACTTGTGGCCACATTAAATCAATACAGGCTCTTTTCCCCATCACACCAACTCACCACCCTAATTCAAATTTATACAATTACATTATAATTCACAAGGATTAAAATCGGGGATGTCACAAGATGAATCCTTTATATCTATAATTGCAGCATCATGAGGAGAAAAATCAATAGTTTTACAATCACCAAAATGAATAATTTGAAAAATCGAAAGAAAATTTGTAGAAAGATCAAGAAAATAGAATGCATTGTTAAAATTCCCATCATGAATATCTAATGTTCCTACTCCTACAATATTTACAACATCTATGGAGAACTATCATTGAAAAAAATACATTAGATTGTAAAATCATCAATACCAGTGAAAAGATCCCTATGATTGGTCATATGATGAGAGGTCCCGAAGTCTAAAATCCACTCATGATTTTCCTAGAATGCCACTATAGAAAGAGCACAAGGCTTAGAAGAAGTAGGAGTAGGAAGTATCTAATTGAAGAATATACTTTTTCATGGTAGGTTCCAACACTTACATATTCTTTCGGAAATGTGTGTCAACATGTCCATATTTTCCACAAAAGAAACAAGACCTAACTAGTGTCTTCTCCTTTGACCTAGTGCCCTATTGAGACTTTGGATGAGGAGGAGTCACGATATGTGGCTTGGTGGTTATGGGGTGTTTGGATTCTTTGAACTGATTCTTGAAGGTTTTGGAGCCTTTGTTGTTCTGATAAAACAAGGATTTCTACTTGATACCTCTATCAAGTGCACCCATATTCAAGAGCTTTCCTTACTCATGTATAAATTTCTCATAAACATAACTAAAAAGTAGGCATTTTATAATTGGATCCTAATGCATCTCTAGTGGAATAAAAAGTAGAGACAAAAATATCAAAAGGAGTCGTAATATCTTAAATTTTGAGATGTACTCTTCAATTTGATGAAATTTTACCAGATCAAGAGTGATGCATTGATTTTATAATTGATGATATTTTTATCAAAATAGTTTTCCCAAAGAGTTGTTCAAACTTCAACCATGCTTCTGAAGGTGTGTTAATAGACTAAATATGGAATTTGAGATCTTCATAGATCGTCATGCCAATTAGGCCTCTAGATTGATCATTATGATTAAGCCATTTTCTATGTTTCTTAGTGTGAATTGGTCTAGGATATAGCCCAAGAATCCAATACAACTCTTTACTCCTGAGTCAATCCTCCATGTAGGACTTCTAAGAATAATAGTTTGTGTTGGTTAATCAAACCTCATGAGTATTCATTTCACAAAAATAGAAAAAAAAAATGCAGAATGAGCTAAAATAACCATACCACTATGTAGATCTCAAAAAATTAGCCAAACTTAAAAAAAAAAAAAACTGTAAATCAATTCCATGTGTAGGTCCCTAGAAAGATGAAAAAACAAGGATGGGCCCTACCTATCTGTTAAAAAATAAATTTTCACTGCATCAAATTGTAAAAAATATTGAAATCACATGTACCACTATGAAGAGCACAAAAATATGCATAGCCTAAAATAGTTTAAAAAAACATGAACACCCAAATCTGAGTTCATTTGGTTAAATAGTTTAAAAAAACATGAACACCCAAATCTAAGTTCATGTGGTTGAGTTATCTTCGTTTCAAAATTATCTCCAAAATTCAAATGTGAATCCCCCTAGGGGTATTTCATGAGCACATGGAACTATATAATTGGGACACATGTTGTTGACTAAGGAGGTTGATTGGGAAACAAGCATTGATGTGGTGATGTTGAATGTACTTACTTGGTGCTGAGTTGGCACTATACATATGGTAGGCCATGTGGTGGGATATCCACATGGTAGGTTAACTAATGGTGAGTGTGATATGGAAAAATAATGTGGAACCACATGGGTGATTTATGGCTTGCAATGTGTAGCTAATGTGGCTACCAATTTAGAATATAGTAGGTTCACATGAGAGTGGTAGCTTGATGTAGGAGGCCACATGAAGCACCCATACCAAAGGGGGAAGTCACGATGTATTGGAAAAAGGAAATAGTTGGGGTTGCAAAGGCATGATCCATAATGATCCAAGTTGAGAAAGGAGGAGATGTTTGCACACTCTATAGCATCCCATTTAAAGAAGTATATTGAGGAGAGTGGCACCATGAATTCTTTAGAAAAACAGTTTTTCCATACTAAGACGGAGGGAGATGATCTCACACTCTACAAGAACCCATTTAATGTAGAAGACCAAGAGGAAGACTGGTGCCATGGACTCTCCAACAAATCACTTATTTATGTGTTGAATAAGGATCATGTAACCCCAGATCCCATTCCTCAGCAAGCCACCTTAAATAATAAGGAGGAAAATGGTGAATTTAGGGTAAGGTTGTAGTGCACAACCTGGAATTCCTCAACATGAATCCAATGCACTCTTAGTATAAATATGCTCATTTGTAGCTCAATTATGGTATACAATCATAGGTTTTGAATATTGCTTACAACTAGGGTTAGAGAGTTGTACATTAGAGTTTATAATATTGAGGTTTTGATGAAACAAAATACTACAATTCTTATGAGTCAAATCTAGTGATAGAGAAGGTATTTATGAGTCCTCCTTAGGTAGGGCCCACTTGGAGGGGTTGTTTTTTAATGCACCTTTGGATTTATTTTGCATTGCATGAGTAATTTATGGTGTGGATTTTTAAATTTCTGTAGATAGACTATTTTTATTAATGGGATTAATTCCTTCACTTACACAACATAAACCTATGGTTAGTAGGGGATTTGTTGTTGTGACTCAACTCATTGTAGAATAGGTTTATTTTCCAACATTGGATTTATCTTTCAGTATCAAGTTCCTTTCGGTAGAATTGAAGCTTTTACATTTCAATTTGCTTTTAGCAATTTTTTTTAATTATGAGAGAGTTTAATATTTTTGTAGTACTGGCCAACAAGCCATAAGGCATTCTATGCTTGGAAGAAATATTCTACAGAGTTCTAGCTCTTTGTTGTATATAGATGCACATAAATCATGTAATTTTTATTCTTTAAAAAATAACATAATACATAAGTTCATTCTATAGATCTTATATGCACTTGAAGATTTCATAAACTTTACACAATACTTCACAAGTATATGATTCCCCTAGTTTATGATTTAAGTGTAACTACTTGAGATTCAACATCATTTATTGTTATAATCCTTGAGCTCACTAATAAGTTTCCCACCAAATATGTGCAAATACAATAAATCATCCTACAATGGCATGTATAATGCACATGCATACATAAAATATATAATAGTGCCAATAGTGGATTGTTGGGTTGATGATAGTGGGGTGTTGTAATATCCCTCAATAGGGTTTAAGTCTCTCCAATAAAATTCATGCTTGTTGTGAACGTGTACTTCCGATAGTGGTTGGGTAAAGGTACAAGTCTTGGGTGACTTTAGGAAAAGAGATACCCCCACTCATGGTTCCTTAGTTTGAGTCTAATTTTAATGTTATGAGTCATATATATTAATAATAAACTCTCATATATTGGGGAAGGGAAAACTTTTCGCATAAGTCACTTGGATACCAATAAGAAAAAATACATAATAGAATCCCTAAATGAAGGGAACAAAGGGATTTCGCCTTGAGAGGATATCCTAGATCAACACTTACATACACTCTTCATCCTTTCTTATATGTAAACACTAAGAATATTGTATTTTAGTGAGACACAATGAAACAACATGCATTTTAAGTATTAGTGCAAACTATGCTCCATGATATTTTGACGCTTCCATGATCCATGTCATCCTTTGAGATACATACTAATTCCTCAAAGCATGCACTTGGTGTTTTCCTCCCATTGCATTGTCACCCTATCACCTACAACTTTGAGATATTTCAATAATGACATAAATAACTTTTTAGTTTATGACTAATATCTTTATCTAATTATTTAAGGTATCAAACAATGGTGAATTGTATATTAGATGTGAAGAGTGTAGTACATTTTAACCATAAGCCTTTGTAGTTTTTGTAGATGGAATTGTTGTCAATCCCTCAATACCTTAAAATAAATTGAAACATTTCACATTACTTTGTAGGGTTGATGGTGCATGAGATGGCTCTCATGTACAATGGAAAATTTTGCACATGATCAATGATTATTTCTTCTTCAATGGGCTTGTGTGACAATCCACTTGTTCTTTGTGATTCTCTATGAGGAAGGATGTTAGGGGGTAAATGGTTTCATGCTCATGACATTCAAACAATTTTGAAGGATGTTTGGGGTGAATGGTATCATGCTCATGTCACTCAAGCAATATTTGGGTTCACTATTTGACTCACATGTCTATGATAGATAATGAGCTTCTTCCTAATGTTTTGAGTGGTTCCTTTTCTAAAATTTGAGAGGTTCGGGGAATTTCTATATTTCCCATCAACAAAAAGGATGGCATATCTACAATAAATCCATATGGTTATCAATCACAAAGGAAATAAATTTAACTACATGGTTGACTGCTCAAGATGGCCATCAATCCATGATTTACTAATTATTTTGGATAGTTGTGGACATCAAGCACAAGATTGGCATTGGAATTATGAAGTAGATCCAATGTTTTCTTAAACTTATGCAAATATTCTTCAAGGAACATCGTGTTATGAATTTTAACTATGTAACAACTAGTTATTTTTCCTTGGAAAACTCTTTGTTCCATTCATATGCGAACATGTCAATATTATTAAAGAGGCATGTTAATCCAATTCCACATGTCATTTTAGCATCCATAAGACTTTTTTTTTTATAAGCATTGGACACACCTCCACATTGACATGGATAATTATATAAAGGGTTTTGTTTATTATGCAATTATAAAATCTATGAACTGAAAGTAGGGGGTGTAGAAACAAATGGTCATTACTTCATGCCCATAGAAGTCTATATTGATGAATTATTTGACAAGCCTCTCAACCACACACCACAATCATGATGTAATATTTATTATGGTTGAATGTTCTCCAAGATGTTGATCATTGTGCCTTATAAAAATATTGACTCAACTCAAGACACCATGAGATATTTATTTTTGCAGATCTAGGTCAATGGGTCATTTACATCCATTATCAACCAAAAATATCCTACATTCATATCCTAATTTTGAAATTCTCTATGGGAATGATTGACACAAGGATCTCCATACCTATAAATATATCCTCAAATAAATGGACAAATAGAGGTTTTGAATCACACCCTTGTGGATTCAGTCCACATGTATTTCCACAAGCACCCATGGACTTGGGATGAATATTGTCTTTCATACCACATGACTATACTTGTGCTCAATATATCATGACACATTGTAGCCCAATTTAAGTGCTTTGGATTTCAACCCACAGTTCCCATGGGCATTGTCCATTTGACCCCTCTATAGGTAGGCACTTTTTCCTCTACAGAGAAATATATTTACAAAGAAGTGTGCTTCATTGAGAAAATTCAAAATTCCCATCAACAACTAGTGGATGATATTCCATGATAAACCTTGAATAAGTATAAATAGTGTCATGACCAACACTATGTTTTTCAAAAATTATAAATTAGGGATAAGGTTTAGATTCACATATAGAAGGAATGGTTTACAAGCCAACATTGAAAGCTCAATCCACTTTGATAAAATTAATAAACCATCACCAAGAAGTATGGAAACAATGAATCCAAGCCTAACTTGCCACAATACCTTGGGATGCATCCAATTTTCCATATTGAGATCTTATGTTGAAATCCTCCCATATTTGAGAAAAGTACAATGCAACCAAGGTATCCAATTAAAATCCACCCAAAATTTAGTGTATCAACACCTTCTAGCCATGTCATTGATATGATAATGCGACACTATCACCATAGGATTGAAAAACCCTTTAGCAATATTAAAGTAGGCTAGTTTCCTATACACACCAACTACTTCACATTTGAGTACATGTGAAAAAGTGTTCCTTTTCTATTGGGAAATGCAATAAAACTTTATTCTTCAATAGCTAATTTTAATGCAATGGAGACTTGCACATATGCCTTTAATGTAATGGGGACCATTTCTTCCTAGGGATGGAGAATTGATTTGTTCATAAGAGCACATTTTGAGTGCATTATCCCCTTCTTAGTTTTGTGCGTTCTTAAAACATGTGACCAAAGCCAAGAGTGCACTACAACAAACCCCTACACAACCAATATGTGCTTCTCATCACACCCACCCTAGTGAACATGACCATTTATTCATGATCTCCAATGTGATATTGATTGAAAATTACTTCTTGATCCACATGGAACTAGATATAGTTGCATATTGACACTTAACATAACATTCCACTTCAACTTTAGGTGATCATCTACACATGTTAGTGATCTGTCGTAGTTCTAAGGATTGACATGCATGCCTATTTGGGTGATCAAAATTGACCAACTTTGTGCCTACAATAAACTAGACTAAGTCAAATTACACTCAAAAAAACTACTTCCGTGATTTTAGGGATCCATTATCCTCATTTGTTATGTATGAGGCCAACCTATTGTAGTTGGGTCCTTTAATGCATTTGATTACTAAAGCATAAATATGCACTCCTCCATTTATAAATTATTCCATAGTTTTTTATTGAGAGTCGTTATACTCATTGGGAGATCGAGCTAAGTTTAGTTATTATCATGACTTGATTCATAATGATATTATACATTGATTTTATTATTATTATTCTTTCTATTTCATTCAGATGTACTAGTAATAAATATGCAATTGAGCAATTCTCTAGTCTTCTAGTTTGTTATTCAATTTTGGAATTGTTCTTTGGTTTATTGTTGTGGTGTTTATGTCAGTTGATGGTTCACACTTAGCCCCTTAAGTCACCAACACATGTTATTTGTTTGGATGGTTTGTGTTATTAATCCATTGTTTAGTCCTCGCATGATTCAATTGCTTCTACATTTTTATCGTTTCAATCGCATTAAGCTTATGTTAGGTTATATTGTTGTTCATACTAACCTCCCCAGTGTTGTTGGTGCATAACTATGTGCACAATATTTAGTTAATTGTGCACATGGAAATAAATTAATTATGCACAATAAACAAATTGTAGTTATCCATTATGTGGATAAATCCCAAGTTTAAGTGTTTCTAACTTGGAGAATCGTTGAGTTATTGGCCCAATGAACTAGAAATAAAATAGTTGTTTGAATGTAGTTTACAAGAAAGCATATGTTCTATAAATAAAGAATTTGGGTCCTCATTGTATATGAAGAAGAAAATTGAGAGAAATAATTGAGCACTTGCCATTTTTCTAAGGATGTTTCCCTTTCAATGGTTTTACCATGTATATCCTGTGTTAATTTGTGTGTTTGTTGTTTTGTTATGATCATATCACCATGCACATTTTCTCACATGGTATTAGAGCAATTTAGGGAAAAATCCAATTCTTGATCAGGCTAGATCATCAGTCTTTTTGCAAACTTGTGTTACACATTATTTTCGTCACCCCTATGACCGTTAATGATGTAAACCTATCATTTGTCTTTAGAAGGATCAGTTGCCTTAATCCCTGAAGATGAATGAAGACACACTTTCCCAGAGAGATGAAAATCATATTTTCCCTTGTAAAAACCTTATAAAAAGGGATCGCCGCACCTTGCTTAGTGTTAAGGGTGTGATGATCTAGGATCATCACAGGTTGCACCACAGTGGCCTGTGACGTCGTCGCAGTTTTCTCAGTGTTAAGGGTGTGAAGATTTTCGTACGAAGGAAAAAGAGGAATTTCTCGAAAGTTCTAGAATAGAAAATTCGAGGGTGAGGTGGCCTCCGGTCGGTTTGGATCTGAGTCACATCCCTGATATCATGGGATCATCCTAACCTCCTCACCTTATCCTTTTCAACTTATAAAAGTAGGGGATTTCTCATTGGGAAAGTTAGCTTGGTGATCTTGGAAAGTTAGCTTGATTGAGTTCTTGAGTTTTGTAGCTTGGAGTTTTTGGAGCTTGTATGTTGGATTTGAGCTTTGCTTTGTCAAGATAGATTGTTGATCTCAGAATCTATGGAGTAGAAGTGTGTTGGAAGCAAGGAATTATTGGAAGGAACCTGACAACATCAAGGCATCTGGTTGTATCTTTCTTCCATGTTCTTTAATACAATGATATATTTCTTTCCCATAAAATTGGTCTTATTTTATTGTATGACTCCTTGATCACATACATAGGTTTTATTGAGTATACGTTGTTGCTTTCACTTTGTTGTCTTGTGTCTTTTTTACAGGTTCAGTATCCCATAAGCCTTGGAACGGAGCGAGGATGACACTAGAGAGGAAAAACGACATTTAAAAGGTATGTCATTTATCTCTTTTTAGTTAGTATGCTTGATAATTAAAAATTAGGGAAAGATTTATATTATGTCTTGTTTTATTCTAGTTTTGGGGTGAAACTAGGGAGATATGTTTGTGTTCGCACTAACCGATTAATCCGATAAAAAAATTGGTGACCATACTACGGAATGATTTGTTTTCCTAGTAGTTTTGATTTCTTTCTTTGATTATCTAGGTTCTATTTTCTAGGTCACTGGAAGAAACAGATGAACTCTTTGAGTGTTTAAATTCACTGGAAAATCTTCTTGATTTTTATTTTTTCCCTTTTTCCTTTGATCGTCGCACCCTACTTTGAGGGACAGTGCAACAATCTAGGATCAATGCATCCTACCTTTAGACACAGTGTGACGTCATCGCACTGTACTGTTCTCTGGACCACAACGATCTAGGATCGTTGCACTGTGTTGGCTGGTAGCTCACGACGATTGTGAAATTTTTTAGCTTTTGGTAGTTTTCCTTACCCAAATCTGTGATAAGTGTTTGGGATGATTTGTTGGGTCTATTTACAGTCTACTTGAAATATTTGAATCTGCTTTTAGCCTTCTTTGCTTTGTTTTAGCTTGTGTGCTTTTGAAAGATTGGATCTCTTGCTTTGAGTGTCTTTCAATTACAAAGCATTGTTTTTTCTTTAGAATTGTTTAGTGAAATAACACTTCTTTTTCTGAATAGTTCGTGTTAAAAGAGAAAATTTATTTGGGTTGCTTTGGTTTTTTTTAGAGATTCGTTATTTTTTTAGCTATCTTTGAAACTAAAAAAAAAAAAATCTTGCTTTATATTAGATTGGGGGAATCCTTGCATTTGAAGTAGTGAAATTGAATGGTTTTTGGCATTTTTGGTCTTGAATTCTTAAAAAGATTTCCCTTTGACCAAGAATCGTGTATTGGTGTACAGTCTCTTTGGCTCATTTCTTGAAGATATTGATATTGATGAGTTTAATAAAATTTTGGGACATTGTGCATCTGGGAATGATAAACGTTTTCTCCTTCTCGTAATATAGCTTTCATCGAAGTGAAATATTTGCATTGTTTAGAGCCGGTCAAAACATCATTTTTTCCATGCCATTTTCCTCTTGAGTAAACAACAACCTTAAAATAAAGCACTTATAAAAATTGATTAGACATTTTTTATGTTTTCTGGTAGAAAAACTACATTAGCTTAGGGTGTAGGACTTTGGAATAGCTGTGAAAGATAACTTTCGAAAGATGTAAAAAAACATAGAATCTTGTGCCAAGGAGCAGTAAATCCATTTACTACATTTTTTCCTCAGAAGCCCTTCTCACACAAGGGTCAATCACGAGGTCGCGTTAGGGCCGGCAGAGTTACTCACCCTACTTTGTTGCTCTTATTATAGAGATTGTGCATAATATTGGGGGTCACTTGAGAATAAAATCCTCTAGGGACCTTCTCGAGTTGATTTAAGGCTTAGATACCCTGCCTTTGCATGTGGATCGGACTGTCGACTATTTCCCCAAGCATCATTGTCGTAATTGGTAACCTTAGTGGCCTATCTCTTTAGGGTATCTACACAAGGTGACTGTGGAGGGGCAAGTCTTCACGGTACTATTAATATTATGGTATATGCGGGAGGTATTTACCTCCATGTGTAAACCTGATGAGAATAAGAGACTCCAAGAAGCAAGAGAAACCCTAATGAGTTGGCTAATAACCCTAGAATTTTTGTCAGCTCAAGAAGAAAATTTATATTAGGTTATTAGCCTCCAGGAGAAGAAGTCGACCAGAAATAATAATAATATACTGAACAGACATGTACCCAGAAGGAAAAGTCGACCCCAACAAATCTGGCAGAACCACTATAAATACAGGGTGCCAGTTCTCATTTGACACATCTCAGAATTTCAAAGAAGCAACTGGTGCGCACTGCAGTTCCTAGTTTGATGTGCACGTGTGGAGGAGAGCTGCAGGTGCAGCTGCTGCAGCAACCAGTTTCAGTTTTGGCTTGGACTATCTCTTGGCTAGGATTTGGACTATCTGATCAGCTATTGTTGGTGCGATATCCTTGGAGGAAGATGCACTAGACCTTGTTCAGCTATCTAGCCTAGGATTTGCTTCTGGAGTAATTCTCATTCAAGGTTAAGGTGCTCGGAGGGTGGCTTCGACCTATGGTTGGGTGACGAGGGTATCGTCAATGGTAAAACAAGCACACAATATTCTATATTCTAACAGGTTATGGGCCCACACCTCCTTCATTCATCCTAAAACACTAGAAAGAAACATAGCCGCTAGGATATTGAGCTCGTTGATTAACTACCACTAGGGTTACTAGCAGGAGAAGTTTCCAAGACACTGGCGCTAGGGTTACTAGAAGGAGCATTTGCAGAAACCCTAAACCTCTTGTTGAGGCACCTTAAGTGAATGGATTGACCTAATCTCTGGATAGATCAGTGCGCTCTAACCTAGCACATCTCCTGACATTCTCAGCAAGCCAAGACGTGAAGTTTGAATTTCTGATCAAATCTAGGGTTTGACCAAGTCAAGCAAGCCATGACTAACTCTATGAAGTCTGAGAACAAGTTAGATGGAGCCTCTAAACTTTAGAGCATGGAATACAAGGATTGAACTCATCCTTTCCAAGAATAAAGTACTAGATATCGTGAAAGGAAAGATCGTGAAGCCAGAGTTTGAAGAAGGAAAAGAGAAGGAACCACAGAACATTGCAACTATGGAGAAGTTCAAAGATGTTGACATCAATGCCATGAGTATCATAGTGGATTCTATAAAAGACCACTTGATACCCTACATCTCCCATCTTGACTCATCGAAGAAGATGTACAATTCCCTAACAATTCTCCTCTCAGTCAGAA
>SNQJ01S0023356.1:321183-341837 GCA_010110895.2 Picea sitchensis | reverse complement strand
AAGAAGGATGGAGGCTGGAGGATGTGTACAGACTCCAGGGCGATTAATAAGATCACCATCAGGTACAGGTTTCCATTGCCAAGAATGGACGACTTGATGGATTGCCTGAGTGGGGCAAATTACTTTTCCAAGATAGATCTCAAGAGCAGATATCATCAGATCCGGATGAGAGAGGGAGATGAGTGGAAGACAACTTTCAAAACAAACGAGGGTTTGTACGAATGGCTGGTCATGCCGTTTGGATTGACAAATGCGCCAAGCACATTTATGCGGCTGATGAATGAAGTCCTGCGGGAATTCATTGGAAAATTTGTTGTTGTGTATCTAGACGACATATTGATTTTCAGCAAAACAAAGGCTGAACACAACGGGGGCTTAGCAGGTCATTTCGGACATGACAAAACATTCGCCAAGCTGAGCGAATCATATTTTTGGCCAGGCATGTGTGCAGATGTGAAGAGATTTGTTGACCGATGCAGAATTTGTCAACACGCAAAGGGTAGAAAAAAGAACACAGGGTTATATCAGCCGTTGCCTATACCCGAAAGGCCATGGGAAGCCATTAGCATGGAATTTGTGTTGGGTTTACCGAGAACACAGCGAGGAGTTGATTCCATTTTTGTAGTGGTGGGCAGGTTCTCAAAGATGGCACATTTCATTCCGTGTCATAAGACTAGCGATGCAACCCACATCGCCAATTTATTTTTCAAAGAGATTGTANTGGAAGAAGCTGGGGACTGACTTGGCATTCAGTTCTTCTTATCACCCCCAGACAGATGGGCAGACCGAAGTGGCCAACAGGAGCTTAGGGGATCTGTTGAGAAGTCTGGTGACGGAGCATCACACCAGTTGGGATCAGATCCTACCACAGGCAGAATTTGCGTACAATGATTCAGTGAATTGGAGTACAGGTAAGAGCCCGTTTCAAATTTTGTATGGGACACAACCGAGAGGAGTATATGAGCTCAGGGAGTCAGAACAGGCTGAAACGAGCAGCGCGAGAGTTGAGGAATTCGCTGAGGCAATGTAGGATCTTCACGCAGAAGTGAAGCAGTGGCTGCAGAAATCGAACCAGAAGTATAAGTGCAGAGCCAATCAGAGGAAAAGACAACTCCAGTTTGAGGTTGGAGACATGGTTCTAGCGCACTTGAGGAAAGAAAGGTTCCCAAGAGGAACATATAACAAGCTCAAGATGAAGAAAATTGGGCCGTGCAGAGTCCCGAGGAAGTTTGGTGAGAATGCATACGAGCTTGAGTTGCCAGAGGGCATTGAGATATCTCCGATTTTCAATATTTCAGATTTATACCCCTACAGGATCGAGGATGAAGGAGCTAGAACTGATGAACAACCAGTGGTCCAGTGGCAGAAGCAGTTGCCAGTTGCACATAAGCCTGAGATGGGGTGCATACTGGATAAAAGAGTTGGAAGGAAGACCAGGAGAAAGCAATATTTTGAGTACCTGGTGAAATGGAAAAATCACCCAGGGGAGGATGCCAGCTGGGAAACAGAGGCAGTAATTCAGAAGCATGGGCACACCGTGTAGGAGCTCATGGACAGGAGCCCATGAAACCTTTTGAGCCGAGGAGTATGATGCAGGAGCATCCACACTTCATCAAATGAACCAGCGCGAGGAGAAAGAAGAGACAGTTGGACAAGCCAGCAAACCTCAAATTTTGAATTCTACCTTGGTATTGTTGCACCGCCGTTTAACTAAAGGCATTCAAAGCTGAGTGCACTTGTATTGTATTATATATAGGAAGGCATTTAATGGTTTTAATGCTGTTAGATAGAAATTAGTTGTAGATTAGACAGTTTTTACTTTCAGGAGGGAAAACGAATATAGACACCCTCCTTGTATAATTGAGATTATTATTCAGTATTAGAGAGAAGAGCAAGAGAGAGAGGAACAAAGAACTTGTGAAGAACACCCATGTATAGATTGAATTAATAGAATAAAGACTGTGATTTCAATCCCATGGATGTGTTTGATCTCTGTGTGTTGTTGATATTATTTTATTGCATACTTACTTCTTTATATGCTTATCTTCTATATGCTGCATACGTGATTGCATATCAGGTTCGAAACCTGAGAGAATGAGGGAATAAGTTCCAATTGTTTCACTGTTCGAACCAGGATATTCCTGCATAGAGTGCAGTTGAATTCCTTCGCATAGAGTTCGTTGAGGAGGTTCAACAGTGAAGCTCTTATTCTCATCGACCAGGGTTGTGTTGGGTTATTCAAACCGTGCAGGTGAGTGCAGGTCGGATTGAAAGTCTCAGAGACGAGTCTGAGAGAAGGAGGACTGGACTGCTGTTGATAGGATTGCACAGGGTCTAGACGACTTCAAATCTTTGAGAGATGTTGGAAGTCGAGCACAGGAAGTGCGTAAGAAGTCTCTGAAGGAGTCAGAGGAACAAATCTCAGGAGGGATAGTTCCTTGCAAGTATCGTAGGAACAGACCCAGGAGGAGCGTGAACATAATCGACGACTTGAAATCCCCGTGAAGGTTTGCGAAACCCCGAGGATCGTCAGATCAAGGAAGAGATACGCGGGGGTTAACCGTGAGCACAGGCGAGGAAGGATAAAGGTCCATCGGGCTTCGGTGGTTCGACGTTCGGGGGTTGGCGAGGTAAGATTTTTACACCTCGTGAAATCGTGAGTTGCGATTCCCCGATGTGACGGGAGACGTCGATCCGAACGGGGACACATGGCACAAGATCCTGAGGAGTCAGGGTTCAGGGTTTTGCAAGGACTGTGACCTTGTGCATCAGGAGACACGAATTCCCGAATCGCGATTTCCCGATAGCACGAGCGGGAGACAGGTGTCAAGGCATTAGGCCTCCCCATGAGGTGTTGACGGGTGGCATCGTAAAATCGGGGTTCGGAGGTTTGCGATGCAAAAGAATTGTGACCGGTGAAATCGTGACCTGCGATTCCTCGATAGAATCACAACTGTTGATTTGTGGGACACGCGTCAAAGGATCCCTTGGAGTCGGGGCTCGGGAAATCGGGATTCGGAGAATCGGGGTTCTCGACCTCAAGAAATTCTTGCATCTTGGATTTGCGATCCGCGAAATCCCGAAGTGACATAGCATGTGGGACCGTAAGAGCTGGTGGAGTACAGGTGTCATCAGGGTTCGGGGTTTGGAACTGTAGGTGAACTGTGTTCGCGTGAACCGCGAATCCCCGAGTCACGATATCCCGATATCCGAAAGGGTTGACCCATTGACCATCGGGGTTCGGGGTTTTGAGTTGCATGTGATTGCCCTCACAGAGTTAGCGAGACCGCGAATTCCGATTTCCCGATTTCCGAAGGGGAGATCGCCGAAGGAGCTTACTGTGGGTAGTGGAGTCCCGAGTGGAGAGGAAGAGTACTTTGACTCTTCGGGCCCTTGTGTGAAGAAGGTCCTGGTGGGAGCGGCTTGCTCGGTGAGGGGCAGGTTACGTCACCTTGTGAGGTGAGCTAGGAGCTAGTTGTTCTCTGGTTTAGTGTGCGTGGCCCCTTTGTGACTCAAGGGGATAAGGGGGAAGAAGAGTACCCCTAGAATTGGTTGGGAGGTATCGATGAAGTATCATCGGTCGAAAAGCAAGAGCTGCATGGAGAGAACGAGAAAATGACTCCGAGTGGATGACTTGGGCTACGATATTCTTACTTTTATTCTGCATTGTAGATTAATATTATACTTTACACTTTTGTTCCTGTACTTTTATTTGGGTAAATAAAATGTTGACTTAACATTTCAACCAAGAACTTAATTTTCCCCATAGCCTTAAGCTCGTTGTTTGACTTGATTCCCCTAGCTTTTGATCCCTGAATGTTGTGACTGTCCGACTGGTCTTATTGACTTGTTGTGATGGGTTGTGATTTTTACTTAGTCCTCATCCCTAGTTCGTCAGTCCATGCTTGAGTAGTTGGCCAGGATCTAAATCGATGGTCATCACTTCGGTGCACATCGACCTATAGATTCTAATTATATGCTTTTCTATGTGTGGATGATGAGTGAAGGATGTGTTGGCCCCATTGTCTATCCCTATTGGTTGTCCATAGTTGAGTGATTGTATTACGTCGTCCTGCGTTTGATTACCTCTTTGGTGATTTTTCTTCCCGCATCGAACCACTTATGATCCTCTGCGTTGATCCATGCGTTTAATACCCTTCCTGGAAATTATTTAAGGCTAAGTTTTTAATGCTTTTCCTGGCGATTTATTGTGTGTTTTTCCTTACTTCCGGTCTACCATTACTCTACGATTTTACTCTGTGTTTCTTTTTATTCAATGGAATTTACTATCTTCATTTCAACACTTTAACCAAAATTTTTTAAATTCTGTGTTTTTCTCTTTTATCACCCTTAATAGAAAATTCTACGCGACAGCCTTACCCATGCCATTGTCATGACAGTGCGAAAGTGACACCCCACTTACTCACCTTACCCAACTACTAATATTGGTGTCTTCAATGTGCATGGTAGTGTTTCCTTTTTCCTGTGTATTGGTTGAGATTTATTATCCTTAGACTGCACCTTTAACATACCTTGGACAACAAATAATGATTTTTCTTGTGAAGTCTTGTTACTTATAGGTTATCACTTGTAACTCTGCCTTTTTTTTCTTGTGTTAAACCTATGCTCTTCTTGACTGTTGACAACATTCACCCATGTGAATTAATCCACTGTTATTCACTTTACCCATGAATTTACTACCCAATACGATTTTAATGTTTAGAGAAAATTTATTTATTTAGAAATGGATGTTGGTATTCAGTTATGATTGAAATAATTCACAAGAGAATTCTTACTCAGAAAATGATTAATGACTAATAGAAAGACAATAGTGATTTTATACATCTGGCCAACGATTTTCCCCATGCAATTTAATCTATTTGAAGGCGAATTTTAACTTGCGATTTTATATATCTGGCATGTTTTTTTTTCTCCATTGAATGCCTACGCATTGCTGGTTAATGGGGGTGTAATGGTGGGCATTCTTTTTCTATTGGTGGAGTTTATAGACAACAATATTTTTATTGCAATTTTATTTATTGAATGTGTATCCATTGCTGAAATATTGCTCTCTGATTTCATATTCTGAATGCGTTTTCATTTCCTGATACATTGCTCTGCGTTTTTATTTATTGAATGCATATCCATTGCTGAAATATTTCTCAACGATTTCATATACTGAATGAGTTTTCATTGCCGGTAACATTGCTCTGCATTTTTATGTTGAATGTGTTTCATCGCTGGATATATTGCTTTGACGATTTTGCCATTTTTAAGACAACAATCGTTGCCTGTGTACCTGACAATTTTCCCTTTTTGGACTGCACTTCGTTACTAACTTACATATGGTCTGTATTGTTACCCTCTTTAGGAATTCCTTTTAATTTAATGATGGCCTGCATTGAATGCGTTTTCATTAATTTTTTTTTTTTTTTTTTNGTTTTTTTTTTTTTTTTTTGACAGAAACTGTTAATGGGATTTGTATTAAAAACAACGGCAAGCCACTGGTGCTTTTACAAAGTTTATAGGAATGGAAATATCTTTAATAAAGTCGACTACGACTCTTAGCTGCTATTACAAAATACTTAGGTGCCATGGCTAGCTATTACTTAGCTACTTAGATGCCATGGCTGGCTATTACAAAATACTTAAAGAAAATTTCTTGCTTTTGGAAGTGCTTCTGAACTACTCCTTGCCTTTTCCCTTTGACTGCGCTTTTTCTTCTTTCCATTCCTTGTTTATCTATTCCATCTATTGCTCCAGATTTTGCATTCTCACTTCATGATCTTGCTTTGGTTTTCCCAATTCCTTCCTCAACTTCCAAATCTCCTCACTCAGCCCGGATCTTGTGTAGAGAATGTCGTTTTCTAATGCCTCCATTCGCCTCCCTGCCTCTCTATCCAAGTTCTGCAAGAAGTCTTCCAAACTGACCATGAGGCCCTGCAGTTTCTCCAGCTCCTCTTCCAGCGTAGTTATATGATCCTTCGCAGACGGTTTTGGGCCCGAGCTCGATGCCATCCTGAGCTTCCACTTGCTCCTCTTCCCACCTTCCACTGCTACCTAGATATGCTGCCTTGAGTCAGCCTCCTTACCTGATGCTCCTCTTCCTTTGCTCATACCCTTCCTACCTGCCTGAGTTTTATAATCCTGCTCCATCCTTACACTGCTGGAATCTCTGTGCGAGGGTATGGCCTGAGGATTTCAGATCGCCGGCCTCATGATGGAGAATCCCATCCTTTCTGAGGATCACGCTGATAGTCTGAGATATGACTGTCTTATCTTCTGCCCCTGCGTCTTGTCCATTTGTCAACTTGTGCTGTCGGCCTGGCTTAAGGAAATTATGGGATACTCCCTTCTACTGTGGTTCCCTTGAGTATCATGATGCTTTTTTCCAAACGGGCTCCCGTATTGGCCTCTTTGTCCACTTGGGCATTGTTCCCTCTCAGAACATGAAACAATTGTATTGACTGGAACCGACACCTAAGAATCATTATTTTGTCAATGACATGCTTTAGTTGCCCATTCTCTACCCCGATATTCTGATTTAAGGCTTGGATTAAGAGCCTTGTATCTCCAATCACAATTAAATCTTGAATATTTAAGGACAGGGCTTGGATGAGTCTCTGCCAGAGGGAAAGGGCTCCTTCTTTGTTGTTGGGCTCGATGCCTAGTCCCTAGGCATACCTGAGTATGATGGTCCCAGTTGGATCGCTTATTATCCCTCCTCCCCCTGCCTTCTCTGGATTACCTTTGGACACTCCATCGAATGAGAGAATGTTGGAATTTAGAGAGTTTTTCCACTCCTCCATTGCACTTTTATCCATTCTGAGCTCCCAACCGCAGGGTGTGGAGATTGGGGTTCTCACTTGAGAGACGTTTTGAAGCCCTAGATGACGCATCCATCCTTCTTCTTCAAGTCCCAAGGGCCTCGAGTTTGAGGTCTTTATAAAGTAGGGCACACTCTCGCTGAAGAGGCCGTTAATTTTAACAACTACCTGAGCTGGAGTTCTTTTCTCTTCTCTAAAAATCCGGTTATTCCTTTCCAACCAGATCTTCTAGAGGATGACCTTTGGCAAAGCTTTACATGTCACTGTAAGATGACCTTGATTTGCTGTCCTGAATGGGCACAGAGCCTGCCAATTCGAAAGCAGAAGCTGGATATCCTATGCGAGGGAAGGGGTAAGGGCTCCTAAACCAAGGGCTAAATGCCAGCCCTCACTGGAAAACGGGAAGATCAATAGCAAGTGGTTTGTTGTCTCCTCTGCTTGACAATAAAGTGGGCATCTTGTGGGCCTTGACCACCCTTTTTTCCTAAGATTTTCTGCTGAGAGAACTCCTTTTTGGACCACTGTCTAAACAAACAAATCGATTTTTGGAAGGGATTTCACTGCCCAAATTTCCTTCCAGATTGCCGAATCTTGTGGAGCTTGGAGACCTGGAACGAGATGGTAGTAACCCCCAGCTGTGGTGTAATTCCCTGCTCTGGGACCCCCGCCTATCTTGTCCTTCTTTTTCTTGCATAGGGGGGTTCTCCCTTGCAATGCTTCCTTTAGGCTACTCCACTCTTCTTCCAGATCGTGAGGTAGAGAGGCGATCTCCCAGCTGGACCAAGACTTGCTTTCATCATTTCTCCAAGTCGAGATATCCCAAAGACTGTGAATATTGTTATTCTGCATCTAATATTTTATACGCCTTAGCTCCTGCCTAGTTGAGAGTGCTGGTCCTCCTAGGACTGAGTCCTCCCAAATGTTGATGTTTTTCCCATTTCCTGTGACCCAAGTGAGATGTGGAAGGAAGGCCGGCAACGCCTTCTGGCATAAGCTGAAGATTGGAGAGCCCTTTCCTAGCCTTGCTGGATTCCCTAGACATTTTGTCCTAGGTCCTCGAAAATACTTTTTCCAGAGGGCTCATTTGCTCCAATTGGCTGTCCCTGTGATGAGATTCCATAAATTTTTTGCTCCAAGAGCCAAATTTTGCATCTGCATGTCCTTTAATTGGAGTCCCCCTTCAATAAAGGGCTTTGTAATTTTCCCTCAATTGATGAGGTGCAGCCTTCTTCCTGTTTGTTTTCCTCCTTCCCAAAGGAACTTCCTTGTCATCGCCTCTATTTTCTGTATTACAGATCTAGGCACTAACAGTAATGCACTTTGGTAGATTGGAATGCTAGATAATACTACTTTTATGAGAACTAGTTTGCCTGCTAAGTTCAGCCAGTTGGCTCCCCATGAGTGGATTCTATTTTTGATTCTCTCTATCATGTTATTCCAGTGTGTAGCTTGTGGGACGACTTTAATGATAGGAAATCCTAGATAATTAAACTCTTCTCAGCTGGTGCTTCCTTCAATCCCAAGTATTCTTGAGATATCATGAATTTCTCTTGCGTTAATGTTCCACCCATAGATTTTACTCTTGGCTGAGATGATCACGCTGCCTGAGATGTCTGTAAAGATGTCAATCTCCTTCTTGAATTTCTTGGCTATTGCCAGACTTGTGCCTCCCAACAACAGCATATCATCTACAAATTAGGCATGGTTAATGTCCTTTACCCCTTTTGCAATTCGCAACCCGAAAAGATTGAGCTGTCGCTGCCCAAACTCTAGCTGGAGGCTAAGGACAGAGGCTTGGAGAGTGTAAAGGAGAGGGGAAAGGGGGCAACCTTACTGGAGTCCTCTTGTTGCTTGAAAGAACTTTGTGGCTCGTCCATTTACCAGAGGTGCTATCCAGGGTCTAGAGATACATGCTTTGATCCAGCTAATGAAGGAGGGCACAAACCCAAAACGATCCGTCACTTGGAATAGAAAAGAATGCCTGACCCTATCGAATGCATTTGAGAGATCAAGTTTGACTATCATACCTTTGTCTTTTCGCCATAGACTTGAGTGGAGTGCCTCTTGGACGAGGATGATATTTTACATTATGCTCCTTCCTTTTATGAAACCCCCTTGATTTTCCGGAATAATAGCAGGGAGGACGCTTTGGAGTCTATTCGCTATGATTTTAGTGAGTATTTTATAGCTAGTGTTGCAGAGGGAGATAGGACGGAAACTGTCAAAGCTGGTCGCTCCTTTTTCCTTTAGAATCAATGCTAATAATGAAGAATTAGTTCCTCCTCCAATTCTGGCACAAGATTGGGACTTCGTGATGAGTTTCGTGAGATCGGACTTGATGGTGTTCCACCCATGCTGATAAAATCTGGCCGTAAATCCATCTGGTCCTGGGGATTTATCCGGATGCAGTTGATCTAGGGCCTCTTTGATTTCTTGTTGATCTATTTCCCTGACTAACTTGCTGTTAACCTCTTCTTGTATCTTTGCCTGGATCAAAGCCAAAGGATAGGTAGCTGGATCACTTGCTTCTTGGTGAGGCTCTATATAGTGTGCTTCAAAAGATTGCACCGCTGCCTCCTTGATGCCCTCAAAGTCCGTTATAATCTGGTCCCGGGTGTGGATTTATGTTACCATTTTGAACTGCTTCCTGGCCTCCGCTTGCTTGTGAAAGAAACTAGTGTTCTTATCCCCTGCTTCAAGCTAGAGACACCTCGATTTTTGTTGCCAATGTTTCTCCTCTTCTCTACATGCTTGATGCTAGATTCTTTGCATCTTTTCCTCTTGCTGCAGGTTTTCTTTTGAAGGATCCACATCTTCCATTTCTAGCTGGAAAGATTCTAAGTGCTGTTGCACTTCTAGGCGCGTTGAGAGGGGGTTTGGGAGGGTTTTGGCCCACTCTTTTAAATCTCTTTTTAACCTTCTGAGCTTTTCTTCCCAGACATAAAAGGGGGAGTCTGTTATTGTACCGTTCCAGATTTTGGCTACCAGGGTGGGGTAGCTTTCCTCTTGGATCCACCTTGGATTAAAACGAAAGGGGATTGGCCCCAGATTATTGTCAGATGACAGGCTTAGAGAGATTGGCTTGTGGTCTGAAACGCTATGAGGGAGAATAGAAGAGTCTATATTTAGTCCCAAGACAAGGAAGGAGATTTGGACGAGGAATCTGTCCAGTATTGCTGCAATATGCCCTGGCCCCACCCTCTTGTTTGACCAGGTGTATTCCCTTTTACTAGCTTTATATCCTCCATCTCCCAGGTAGACATTAGGTCCTCTACCCATTCCCTTGCTTGGTCCCGAACTCTTGAGCCTCCTTTTTTCTCATTCACCGAGAGGGTTAGATTCAGATCCCCCCCCGAGGATGATGTTATCAAGGGCGTTGTGCTGCATGAAATCCATTAAGGTCTCCCAACAAGAGATTTTGTCTTCTGGAATGACTGGTACATAGAGATTAAAGAGGCTTACCTGTCTCCCTGAATCCAAATGGACAAGGCTGGTGTAGATCTAGTGTTTGCGCGCTTCATGCATGCGTAGGTCGTATTTTTTGGAGTTCCATATCGTGCCAAGGCTGCCGAAAGCCCTTCTGGCACTTTCTTCTATACCACTACTGACATTCCATCTTGCTTTGGCTCTCTTGAGGAATTCTTGTCCCTCCATCTTGGTTTCTTGGATCAGCAGGATCTCGGCTTTAGAGGTTTTAATAATGTCTTTTAGTGCTTCTTCTTTGGATGTGCTTCCGAAACCTCTGCAGTTCCAAGACACCAATTTCATTGATTACCTGAGGGGGAGTTTTGGCCTTCTTGAAAGGCCTTAGACTTCTTCCTGGTCTGTCTGACATTGATCAACTGCTTGAGGGTTGGTTGTGATCTGTTTAGAACATCCTTGTAAGTCTCTTTTTCTCGCTCCACTATTTTGGATTTCCTTCCTCTTCTTAGTTTTTTTGGGGTGAGTTCGATGCTTCTATCTTCCTCACTGCTGCTTCCTATATGGATCTCACCCTCCTCCATCGCTTATGTTTCCCCTGGATCTTTGGGGTCTTGAGCTTGATCTTTTCCTTTCCCCTGCGACGAGATGTCCACTAGGTCCAGGTTTGGTCTATGCTGTTTGGGCTCCTCTGCATGACTTGGCTACGTTACCACTTCTGTAGTTTCATTTGTACTTTCTGCATCTGTTCCTTTACTACTGTCCCGTGTGTCTTTGTTGGGTCCCGGAATTGCTTGATGTGCCAGGCCCATTTTTTTCGGCCTTGGCCCCTTTGCCCTTGCATTGGGTTTTGCTTTACCCACCTGTTGCCATCCCTCACTTGTGTCTTTAGCCATGCATGGTTCTTTGGGACAATTTCTCTGAAAATTCCCATACTCATGACATCCCCTACATTTAAACGATAACTGTTCGTAGTCGAGTTTTTGGAAATGCTGCCATTCTCCTACCTTTAGCTTGACTTCCTTCAGGAGTCCTACCTCCAGATTCACCTCCACATAGATACGAGCACAGGAGTACTGATCTTTTGGTCCCGCCTTATCAATGTAGTTCCCAAGGCCATTGCCGATTACCTGAAGTGAGGAGCTATTCCAACAGTGGATTGGGAGGTTTGGGAGCTTGACCCACACTGAGACTTCCTTGGGGACCTCTGATTCCATATCGAAGCTCGGATGCCAACGATTCAGGTAGAGGCCTTGAGGGCCCATAAAATAAGGTCTGTTCCTGAAGATCAAGTCCCGGTCGGCTTATGAAATAAACTCGAAAATGTAGTAACCTCTGCCCACTGCATAGCATGTAACATTGTTCTGGATTAAGGGTCTCCAGTTCCTTTGTATCTAGTTGTCTGTAGTTTTGGTGGAGGGCCAGAGCCCCATGAACTGGCCAACCAACCCTCATTCAGCTAGTGAGACTGCAACTCTCATTGGCTGATCCGGAGGCAAATCTATTTCAAGAATCATTTCTAAGCATTTTACAAAACTTGGTGGTGTAGCGTTTGTAGGTTTCTTGCCATCCCTGGTCAAGAGTTTGTGAAATGCGCTGCTGTGTGAGGGAGGAGCGCTTGGCTCCCCGCCCCCCAAGGGCGGCCATGAGTTGATCTCTATATGGAAACCATGGCTAGGTCAAACTTCCCAGCGTCCGCCCGATCTCTCAACCATATGGAAAAATCGCTTCCTCATGTTTTCATTAATTATTACCTACATTTTAATGGTAATTAACTGTTACCTGCATTTTTCTTGAACCCCGATAGCCAGCCCAAATCATTATCATTACACTTGTGTTTAACATCACGTGACAATGAAACATTATTAATGATAGTCACCTTTTTATTTTGACTAGAAGATAACATTCTCAGACAACGAGTATAGTCAATGGAAGTGGGTAAAACATTATTATGGCCAGACAACGTGTTGGAAGATAATTCGTTAATAACATTATAATCATAAGCATTAACTTGATATCAAGAATGTTGTTTATATATTGGTATTGCTAAAATTAGATTGTATTAATGTTAGATTTGATTTGTAATTAATGTCTAATTTGTAATTTAGACTTGTGAATTAGATTTGTATTTAAGGTTAAATTAGATTTGCAGATTATTGACTAGTAGTAATTTAGACTTGCTAAATTTAGATATGTGATTAATGTTAATTTGATATATATTTATTGTCTAAATTGGTAATTTAGACTCACTAAATTAGATTTGTATATCATGTCAAGTTAGATTTGTAAATCACTGACTATTTGTAATTTAGACTGGTTAAATTAGATCTATACTTAACGCTAAATTAGATTGTAAATATTGACCAATTTAGACATGATAAAAGGGTTGGGTTGTTGACAAAGTTGTGTATTGGCTTGCTTTTTCCTTTTTTGTCGT
Source organism: Picea sitchensis (assembly GCA_010110895.2). Lineage (NCBI taxonomy): Eukaryota > Viridiplantae > Streptophyta > Pinopsida > Pinales > Pinaceae > Picea > Picea sitchensis. The sequence continues at coordinate 329,153 of SNQJ01S0023356.1, read as the reverse complement.
CTTCTTGCGTCTCATTGACTTGTTTCTTGGGGTATGGGTGTGGTCTTCTTATCGGTATTCGGCTCCTAGCGCGTCAGATTTACCTAGAGTCCTTGGTCCAGATAGGATGTGTCATGCCAATGTTATAGTCGTGCCTATCACCTAGGGACGACATGATTCCTGATGAGGGGATCATTGCACACCCTAAGGGATGGAGGCGAAGGATAACTTGGCCGAGGTCTGTGCTTTCCATGTGGGTGTTATTGATCGTTGTAAGTTGTTGTTAGTGCTTGGGTTGTAACGCCTTCATGCGTATGGTTCACGCGCCTGGAGGTTCTAGTCCTTAGTCGTCAAGGCCGTTGTGTCAGGAGGGGGATGTTGTCCCTTAGCTTGTAGGTGTGGTCTTGTTGTGTCGGGCGGGTAGTCATTTCTCCTTGTTGTTTTACAAAAGTTTCGCCCAGTTTCTCTTGTGTCAGTGCGTGGAGTCGTAGTTGTCTACTTCTTGTTTTGTGGGTGTGGTGCTCATTGTCAGATATGTAGTTTATCTATAGTCGTTGTTGTCGTCCCGTAAAAAAAAAAAGAGAAAAAAAATTGCACTTTCTCCTTCGCTTGTAGTCGTAACGATGGGGTCGTTACAGAGTTCTCTTAATAAGATAAATTAAAGTAATTTTTTAACATTAAAATTACTTTTGAGGAAGATAGAAGACTTAGGTAAATGCATTTCCTTCATTGATAATATTTACCCAAAGATCATCAACCTTGGATGAGATTCACTATGTTTATCCTCTATAGTTAGAATAGATTGAAAAAGATGTATTAGAGATTTATAATGTGCTAAATATATGAAAATATAAATGCAAACATGTGAAAGGAAATTTATTCTTAGGTAGTTCCAAGTTGGTGATAAAGTCCTTAGAATATTAAACTACCTTCATGATAAATGGAGAAAGTTCTCCTTAGTTAGGTAGGCTTGGGGTTGTCCCGTAATTATTCCAAAGGGGCTACATAATGTTGACAATAATTCATCTTTATTAAATGGTAAAGATATCAAACATTAATTCCCCCTATCTCAAAAGATACTACTTTTAGAACATGCATTTTCCTTTCAAATTTCATGCCATATTCATCAAGATAGGTTTTTATCTATTTATCAATTATGTTGTTGTGCTATGTTCCTACAAATTTTTATTATGCCACCATATTCACCTTGAACATGACATTCAACAAGGGAGAACACAATTCCACATATATTGCATGCATATTTGAATACACATTCTTATAGATCTTGTGTACTTCTCAATCTTTCATAGATTCATTTTGCATGATTATGCATTGCATCAAGCTTCTCATAAATTTTAACCATTGTTCATTTCATACAAAATAAAATACAAATGTGTTTCAACATGTTTTAGATGCAATACCTACCTCAAAACTATCTAGTGAAACCACCCCAACCTTAATCTTCACTTAGACATGGGCATTGTAGGCCATTACTAGGACATGTTGCTTAGTGATAGTGAGACAATCCCTCTATTCACACTCTTTCTACATTAGAACTTATTGGTTTGGAATTCTTGCTGATGTAATGGTGTTTGAAATATTTTTGAAGATGTACATAAGATAAGTTTAGTAAGGTTTAACAAACAAAGTTAACAACATTTCCCAGTACATAAGTTACAATACATAGTGGAATTGTGAAGGTCACTCCTACAAACAAAAAAATCAATAGAGAATAAAGAAAGGAATTCAAGGCTATTATCCTACCATATAAGGTTGAAGAAAATAATATTTATATATATGAATCACTCGAAGAATTCGATCTAGCATAGGGAATGCCATTTTTTCTAGAATAGGTAACCTGATCTCGAGCACTAATGGAGGAGAGTTTTCTATTGGTCTAGTATAAACTATCTTGAAATCCTAGTCAACTACTCTACACGGGTCTCATTGTCAAGAGTAGGATCATGTCCCAAGATCTAATAGATTTGGGGGCTAAAAACATGTTTTCCTCTACTTGCCTCTTGGTTCCCTTGTCTACTGGGAGCACTGAGAAGAAAGATATAATCCTCTAAGTAGTGTCCAATCAAATGGGTGAGTAGAATACATGAGATCTAATCATGAGGGATTCTCCTAAGAATAATTCCAATCACCTCTAGATTGGATACCCAAAAAAAAGTGGTTCAAGGGAATTACAAGACTTTCTGAATATGTAACTGAACTAACCATGTATATCACAATACCAGTGGAAACTAAATATATATATAATTATATATATTTTTTCCATCATGTCTATGGTGGATCCAACATAATGTATCCTCCCTCGGGATCTAGTGCTTCGCTTCGACCCAAATTTAATGGGATCCAACTCTGAACTAGCCTAGGGGAATCCTCAACCAAGGCATCCAATGTCTAAGTGTGTAAGGGGGTTGCAGTATGAATTTATTCCTATGCTCTAGGAAATGCTCTACATAAAAGCCATCTTCAATCTTGATCCCTTACTGGGGAGGATAGAAACAATCTAGATCTTTTGACTATAATTGTCATCCTTAATAACATCATTCATTTCTTATTTATTAAGCAGAAGGTGTCTAGGAAAGTCTACATCCTTCATCTCTTGTTTGTTAGACAATGAAGTAGATATTATAAAACTATCGATAAAATTTGATAATATAAACAATTTTCAACAAATCTGATATTAAATGTATGAAATTATTAAAAGATTAATACAATTTATAAATTAAAATATTAAAACATTAATATTTTATGTAATGTATTATTGTTTTAATTAATTAAAAAAATACATTAATATATTAATAATTAAAATATTTATTAATTTAAAAATAAAAATAAAAATATTATTAAATTAATAAAATATTATTAATAAATATATAAAAATAAAAAAATAAAAAATAAATAAAATAATACATTAAAACAATAAAATATTAGCAATAAACAAATAAACTTTTTAAGTTCACGCCCAAAAACTAAAGATTTTTTTAAGGTCACTATAAAAAAAACTAAAACATATGAAAACCTAAAACAAATTTTATTTAAATTTTTCTACATTTGTTGTCTCTCAAATGGGAGACAAATAGATGACTCACTCGTGTTTAAATATTTTTGAAGGTTTATACTTTTGATTTTTAATTTTACAACCCAACCAATAATCGTTGCTATATATGAAGATCAATGAACAGAATTAGGTTGAAGCATCATAGAGTTGGAATGGTTGGTTATGATTGCATATTTTGTATAGGAAAAGGAAAATACTATACAACCCAATAAATAGTCGTTACTATATATAAAGATCAATGAACAAAATTAGGTTGAAGCATCGTAAAGTTGGAATGGTTGGTTATGATCCTATATTTTGTATAGGAAAAGGAAAATACTATACAACCTAACAAATAGTCGTTGCTATATATAAAGATGAATGAACAAAATTAGGTTGAAGCATCATAGAGTTAGAATGGTTGGTTATGACTACATATTTTGTATAGGAAAAGGCAAGGGAAGGCGAGAGACTTGAGGCAAGTACACTTAAAAGGAATTTGAATTATATAATACTGAATAACAATGGTTCCTACCTGAAAATTATGAAATATTTGCCCGTTTCAATTGTTAGTTTAAACTTTCGTATTAACTGCAACAATATTTTTTTTTTGTTTGTTAATTTGTGCAGGACCTGCGATTAACCTGTGGCTTGAGAAACCACGACTCAGGGGCATCTAAGCCGTCAAAATCACCCGGGGATCGCACCCGGCCTGAGCCACACCAACCCTTAACATGGTTGGATTTTTTGTCCCCGCAGGTTTCGAACCGGTGACTTTAACATCACGGAGTGGCTTAACAACACACTCCGTCACCGACTGTCCTACACCTCGGGGACTATTAACTGCAACAATATTATTTTAAGGTCAATGAATTAATTAAAATTACTAATAGTATCTAACATCATATTATTTTTTATATTACTCTAAAACCAATCAGTCATAATAATGTAAAGATTACTCAGCTTCAGACCAACGATGGATGGTCTAAGATTGCATAAGTCTCAACGAACAAATTTGTGAAAAGGAAAGTTATAACATAAATTGCGATCTGAAAAGCGAATTAATGGGGAATTAGAAGTAGTAAGGGATATAGTTTAGTGTTATTTGAGTCTTATGGGTTTTGTTCGTGAGTGTAGATTCAGTGTTTCTGGTTGTGAACGTTTTCATTGTAGTGTTTATATTAAAAGGCCGAACGCATTTAAAAAGGGGTAGGATTTATTATTAAATATAAATGCAATGCAAATATAAATGCATAGTAATTTAAATTCCTTAAAAGCACATGGCACATCATTTTCAGAGAAAATAGCTTCAGAAAAAATAGATATCAACATACCTCAATATGTTTGCACTCTTTTCCAATGACCTCTTTTGTCTTTTACTGATGCAGAATAAATGTCTTAGAAATCAACAATTGTGTTCTCACTTCTCTCATGATATGTAATTCAATATCCATTCTCCTAAGGTTCAGTGATAACTTAGGTTTGTTTGAAAATATTGCATGTCGATTGTCAATATTGGCATTTTTTATTTGAATGCATATAAATCTAAACAAAGAATAAAAAAACATTCGTTATTTGAATGCGAATTAAATCTGAACATTGAATAAAAATGACGCAGCTTTAGTTAGTAAATACAGTAAGCATATCAATTTCATAGGAAACAGATATCAATATACTTCAATGTGTTTGCACTCTTTTCCAACTACAATTTTCAATCAACCTCAACCTCCTATATTTTTTCTTGATGCACAATAGTTGTGTTAGCAATCAACAATTGTGTTCTCTATATAATAAAACATGTACATAATGAAATTGTTCTCATATTAATCTCCTCACGACTCATATGCTATATGTGTTCCCACTTTCCTTCTTGTCAGATCATGGAAATCTCCACAGAATTAAATTGTTCCCACACCTTTGAAAAGTTACTACACGTGAACACAATGGACTGGCTAATCCAATCCTCTCCCTGGCTCTCGTGGCATAGTAAAATAAATGATACAGTAAATGTTTCCTCTACATGGCATTAGAATAGATGACACTTTCAATAGAATTTATGAAACCATGGATTGGTAAATTTTTTTAAAAGTTAGGGTAATCCTCTCGTCTTCTCGCTCTCCTCTCATATTGAAAGGGTTATGAAATGCTTGGATACATAAATGTTTCCTGATAACAACACATGGCGTAAGGTTATGAAACGCGTGGATACATAAATGTTTCCTCGTAACAACACATGGCATAAGGGTTATGAAACGCATGGATACATAAATGTTTCCTCGTAACAACACATGGCGTAAAAAATGTATGAAACCTTAGAATTTATGAAACCGTCCATTAGTAAAACAATTAAAAAAAATAGGGTAACCCACTCGCTTTCCCTCTCTCTGCTCGCATATTGAAAAGGTTATGAAATGGGTGGATACATAAATGTTTCCTGTTAACAACACATGGCGTTACAAATGTATGAAACAGTCCATTTGTAAAAAAATTAAAAAGTAAATATGATGCCCCATGTTAAAGATTTATATAATTACATGCTGTATCATCATTGTAAAATGTAAAAAAATAACGTAAATGTAAATGTTAAAACTAAATTAATTTTTTCTAGATTTGTTAAGTGAAAAAGTAAACATGATGAACCAATGAATTAATATATGCAAGAAAATTAATTAGGAAAATTTCATTCATCCATTTAAATATAAAACCAAAAATATACTTACATCTTCAATTCCTTGCCATCAAATTAAATTTTATAATTAAAAATATAATTAATCGAGTTAAATTCATCTAAACATTTATAAAATGTATTTGACAACATTTTCCATCATTATTGATTTTTAATAGAACATGAAATCTGCATATAGATCATGAAAATAAAATCAGACTCAGAATGATGAATATCAATGTCTAGAGAAGAAAGAAGAGGGTGGATATAAGGCTAACATGAGGAGCTGACCGTGAAATCGTGTAGAAAGGTTAGTAAGGAAACTTTGAACCAGGTATGACCAGAGGAGGTGGCGGTGATGCAGGCACCACGGGGATACATATGACTGAGGGCGAAGGAGGAGGGGAGGCATAGATAAAAATCTCATTGTTCACGCCCACATGATTCACCAGCGGAGAAAACACCAACACCGTTAATAAAATGAAAAAGCTATGGTAGATCAAAAGGACTAGAGAGCTAATTACCCTAATAATGTTTTTTTTTGAGAAGAGCTGGAATTGGAATGGATAAATCAAGAGAAGCTTTAAATACTCAGAAAATCTTATATAGACGTCATAGGGGTTGGAAGTTAAAAGATGGTGATCCCAATAAGCTAACCTTAAATATTTATTAAAATAGGGATACCTAACATATGTTTTGATTGATTTTTAAAAGTTGATTTTTGTTGAATATAAAAAATATAATAGATTTCTTAAATATATAATACAATATAATGTTTATAATAAATTTTCAAATAAATATAATATATTTTTTTGGAGGTATACATATTTTATTTTCTTTTGGATTTGGACATGTTATTTTTTTAGGAGGAAACACATTTTCTTAACCATTATGTCAATTCAGGTTGTATTAATAATAATCTATTTCTAAGGTTACGGCCAAGCCACACCAAATTGTGAAAATAATGAAGGAATGTAGAGTGGATGTAGGAAAATGACAATGGTGAATAGAAAAGTGGGCTGTATTATTAATAAAATATTTTTAAGGTCACCGTCAAACCACACCAAATTATGAAAATAATGGAGGAATGTAGAGTGAATGTAGGAAAATGACAATGGTGAATAGAAAAGAGGTTAGAATATTTTTTATTTTAACAATATGTTTCTCTGGTTTAGAATACAATATGTCTAAACTATTGTTAAAACTTAACAAATAATGATTCTGATTCTCATTAAGGTGTCAACGACTAGCCTTGCAATGTGGGATGTATGGTGTAGCTATAGTGTGGATGGAGGAATGTGCCACTAGTGAATATAAAAGTAGTTATAATATTTTTTATTTTCAATTTAGATTATAAAAAGGTGGTTGTAAGGAATTATGAAATGCAACCAACATTTTTTTTATCTAGAATAATGTAAACATGGTCAATTGAATCTACATATCAACAACCGTGAATGTTTTATTGACTTCTCCAACGATAAAAGAATGATCAACTAAGAAGTTGAACATTCTATTCAATTAGGGCATGTTTACAATTTAAATAAGTAGTGGAAACAATCATTATCATTTAGTCTATCATGAAGGAACCATTACATAAGTTTATTTTAAATAAAATAAGATAATTGAATTTAATAAAAGATCCAAAGACTTTAATAAAAAATCCAAATGGTCTAGACATTGAATTGTTGCATGAAAATATAAATATTTCATTTACTTCCTTAAATAAGAGGGTACATCAAATACAACATACTTAAACCCAACATATCTCAAATATCTTTGGAGTGAGCTAGCGACATCATCATTTAATTGTATCCAATATAATCTATTTAATCTATTGTTCTAAATTGTTCTATACTAGTAAGGTTTAGTAATATCATGGATTAATAATAGAAGATATGAATGTGAATAAAAAGTTGAGTAATTATATATATATACATATAAAAGTTTGAATTTGTGTGATTAATTATTTTAATATTTAATATACTAATTAATATTTCAATCATTAATAAATAAATTATATATATATATAAAAGATGTTTTCAATCAATATGATACTATAATAATATCATTTTTCAATATCAAAATGTTACAATGTAATAAATCTAGTATGTATAGGACTATTTTCTTGAGATCTATCATCTAAGTTCTAATACTCATGTGAGTGGGAGCTCAAAGGAAAATGACATTCTATGAAGAAATGACATTTCTGTTGAAATATTGTAACTGCAAAGAGTATTCTTATTATTATTGATATATTATTCATAGGATCAATCC
>SNQJ01S0023356.1:306721-321120 GCA_010110895.2 Picea sitchensis | reverse complement strand
TATTCTTATTATTATTGATATATTATTCATAGGATCAATCCCCATTGTGGATTGATCATGTCGGTTATTGTAATAGGACCAAATCCCCTTTTACGGATTGGTCAAAAGACAATTGTAATAGGCAGAATAAGAAGTCAGCCCCAACAGTTATTAAAGAGACCCAGGAATATAATAAAGGTGGGTTTACCCACTAGTTTGAGAAGTCGTCCCTCCCAGTGAAGAGACACTTCACACATGCCAGACTTGTATAAATAAAGGAGGCTAGCACGTAACTTAGACATAACTCACTTGCTAAGTTTGAGAGACAAGTTCTGATCTGTTACCAGCAAAGGAGGGAGAGAGTGGCGCATATTGAGGAGAGGACTTTCTGTATTAGCATAAGAGATCTCTTGGCATTGTATTGGCTATCTATATCAAGGAAGTTTTGCTGGGTTTTCTTCCCCTAGAGGGTTTCCCAGGATAAATGTTGTGTCTCTTATGGTTGTGTATTTGTTAGCGATCTTGGATTATGCTATTATTATCTAATGATGCAAACATATATAATAATGGCTTAAACATTAACATGGTTTCAGAGCCAAGCTGAAGGAAGCTTCTTTCACAAGAGAAAAATGTTACTGTTGTCGTACCTGCAAATTATGGTTTTTCAAAAGTGAATCTTTTCAGCCCTAAAACTATCTAGAAAGTTGCGCCCTCCCCTAAGGATCAATTTGGCATCATCAGCGCACCTTTCCAGTGATAGATCTCTCGACAAGTGAAACCCTAGTTTCACAAAGTATGAGAAAACTAGAAAACCAGAGTACCAAAGTACGAGAGGTACTAGAAGTACCAGAGGTACTAGAAGTACCAGAGTACTAGAAGTACCAGAAAACCAGAAGCACCAGTCCAGAAATCCACAGATCAAGTTTGAGGGGGAAAAAGTTGGATTTTCAAAATTCTGACTACACCAGCATACTCGCCTCAGCTCAGTGCATCTATTCCTTGGATCAAAAGTTCAAAATTTGAAGTTTGAAAAATTAGGGTTTCCTCATAAAACCCTAAGTTGTAGTTACAGTTGTAGTCTCAGAATGCAGTTGCAATACCGGTTGCAGTTGTAGCCGTAGAACTAGTTGTAATCACCTTTCAAGTTCTCTCAAGAGTTGACAATGATTATCGTTGCTACCAGATGGAGCCACTACCTACAAATGATATCAGAGGTATGTACTTACATATGCTTAATGGTTAAACCCTAAAGAGTATTTGCAAGAGAAGGGATCTCTTGCCATAGATCCAGAAGGATCTCAAGATCCAACACATTCAGAGGAATGATGCAACCCAGGTGTGATTATTCTGATATACATCCATTCGTCATGACATTNAATTTGATCATAGAGCTTATCCTCTAACCTAACCTTCTGTCAAGATAACGTATTGTCTTAGTACAGAAGACAGGTTGAAGAAATCACTCGTCACTTAAGTGAAGGAGACCTGGAAGAAAATCAAGCACTCATTCTCGAGGACAAGGCTCCAGGTTTGATTAATCAATATTAATAAGATTCAAAGGTACACATGACAAGTTGATAACTATAGTTGAGATAACAGTTGTTGTAAAGTATTATGCTTGATAACATGTGAGCATATAGAGGTAAATACTTCGACTAATACAACTAACACTTCCTCTAGGAGAAACCTTGTGTGTTAGTTCTAGGTTGCCATGGAGGAGTGCTTGGTCACAACACTACGAGAGTGTTGACCTCACTTTGTATTGTATTCCTTACCTTTAATCTTTGCTTCAGACAAATTATAAGTGATATCTCTAAAGGAGCTACTGTGATGATTGTTTGTGCTAAAGGAGAGACCATAAATGAAGCAATCATCATTGGAAAAGAAGAAGGTGGCTCGCATAAGCTAAAGGGTCACTCAGAAGCTACCATGACCCACGCCATTGAAGAATCTTGGCATAGAATATTAGCTCACTTCAACTACAAGGTGCTACCATACATATGAAAAGCGGTCACAAGTTTACCAAAAATCAAAGGTGACCATGAAGGCATATGAAATGAATGTGCACAAAGGAAGAACATGAAGAACCTATTTCCAAAGAAAGATAGCAAGACAGAAGGAGTCCTAGAACTCATTCATTCAGATGTGTGTGGCTCAATGCCATCATCCTCCATTAGTGGGTATGTATACTATGTATCACTCATTTATGATTACGCCTATAGGACCTGAATATATTTGAAGTGTTCAACAAGTTCAAGAAATGCAAAGCCTTGATAGAGAACCTTGATGAAAAGAATATTAAGATACTCAGGTCAGATAATGGAGGATAATATAACTCAAAAGAGTTTGTGAACTTCTGCAAAAATGTTGGGATCTAGAGGGAACACACTACTCACTATAATCCCCAACAAAACAGTGTAGTTGAACGGAAGAACAGAACCATGGTGGAAGCTGTGAAGATCAGGATATTCCTATGTGCTTATGGGCAGAAGCAGGAATGACAGTTCTTTATGTGTAGAACCAATTGTCCCATAGTGCACTTGGGCTCAAGACACCGGGAGAGATGTTCACTAGAAAGAATCCAGAGGTAATCCATCTCAAAATATTTGACTGTCCAGTGTTTATTCATATACCTAAAGAAAAGAGAAACAAGTTGGACCCTTCAGGAAAGAATGAAATATTTGTGGAATGCTGTGAGGTCTCCAAGGCCTTCAGAACCAATATACCAGGTCAACATCACATTGAGATCAACAGGGATGTGACCTTTGATGAAGATGCAATGCTCAAGAAATCTAAAATATGCCAGCTTGAAGAGGTATGTGAAGAGGAACCCATAATTCCCACTATTGCAATGAGAGAGGTTCCCAGAGCTGTAGAACCAGTAAGGGAAGTTGTAACTTCCCTTGATGAGGAACTTCTAGAAGACCATGATATAGTAGAAGTGAAATAACCTCCTCAAATGACGATCCTCCATAAAAGAAAGCCATCTTGGGCTAGAGAGCTTATTCAAGATGGAGAGAAGTATGGCATTCCTGAGGGAACTATGAGATAGGTGAAAAGACCAAAGCCATTCTCTAGTTATGCATCTTTGATGTGTGATGACGGAAGGCGCACCCTTGGGCACGTCTGCTCACACAGGATATTCTTTTCCTCTCAACCCAAAGAACTCAAAGGTTCCTCGAATCCCCTATCAGGAATTTTCCTTACCCACACCAACTCTTCTAAATGATCTCCCTTAGTGATCGGGAAATTGGAGCTCGCAGCTTCGCAAGTTCACTGTCTATCTCTGGGCTCTCAAATCCCCGATACCCGATGGCCAGTCAACGTTGACTTCTTCCCGTACCTATCGGGACTTCTTCTCTATCGCGGTTTCTCAACTTGCGATGTCATGCACTTTGAATTGCCGACTCCCGATACCCGATGCGCCGAATCTCCGATGCCCATGTGTGAATTAACCTTTCCACACCCATCACTTCAATTGTGGTTTCGGAATTAGCGGGATTGCGAATCCTAGTACCAAGGATTTGGGGCTTACCTTATCCCGACCCCCGATACTATGCCACCTGTCCTCCACTATCTCCTGTTGTGACCCACACGACTCTCCTGTTGGGATATCGCGGATCGCGATTCCAAGTTGCAAGAGTTTCCTGTCCTCAAAAACCCCGATTCTCCGATCCCTGACTCCCTGGGATCTACTGACACGCGTCCCTATTGATGGACGATTAAGATCTTGTCAGGATATTGCAGATCACGATATCAAACTATCTATGCATTTCGTCTTCGAAAACCCCGATATGTCGAACTCCGACCCTTCTGGATCCCCTGACACGCATCCTCCACAACGAACGGTTTTGATTTTATCGGGATATCGCGGATCGCAATATCGCGATTCTCGTTGCAATCAACTTAGATATTTTGCTAGCGATTCCCCGATATGTTATGTCACGTGTAGATTTGACGGTCCTTACGACTCGAATCGATGGATCTGCCCCTCCTGAGCTTCGAACCTCTTCCACACTTACTCTGTAATCTCCTCGCACCTCTGTGAGATCCGATGGCCCATGGAACTTCACAAAATCTCCTCAGATGATTTCGTCCATCCATTCTCCCTTTGATGATTTTGCGAAATGAAGAAGTGTCCCTTCACGAGACTCGTTCACCTGCTCACCAATCCTGCGATGCTTCCCTCGGACTTTTAATAGCAGCTTCTCTGCGCTTATCCTTCAGTGAATTCTAAGGCCTATTCCTCCTGATCTTATTCACAACTCTCAAGTTCTTCAGAGAGCTTCTTGCACGCACTCCTTGTGGCAAGTCTTCAACAACGTTTAAGTGTTGAAGTCGCTTGACTTTGCGCACACCTGTAGCAACAGTCTTCTATTACTTTACTCAGAATCACAACTCTGAGGCTTGACTTGGCCTGCGCACTCCTTGCACGACACTGTGCCTATCTGCACCTTTGAGGAAATGGGAACAAAATCTACCTCTAATTGAACCCTTCTGTAAACGCACTCCTTGTGGACAAATTCGACTGCACTCCTTGCAGGAATCCTCTAGCTCAATTAGAGAAACACTTGAAATCATTCACTCACTCCCTCAGACTTTTATTAAACCATGAAAACACATACACAACATAAAAAAGCAAATGTATGACAGGAGACAAATATTCATGAGCATATCAACCTCAAATACACAAAGAATAACACAAACCATGAAATTGAATCAGAACTTCTGCTATTAATTCAAATGTTTGTACATGGGTGTTCTTCATACAACTCTCTTCTTGCTCTTCTCTTCTTGCTCTTGTTGCTTCGGCTAATGTTACAATGATACAATGAGGGTGTTTATATCCATTTTCCCTCTCGGACTCTAAGATATCAAATCTAGAATTAAAATCCTATCTACCAGCATTAACTAAATTAAATGTCGTCTATCTACCTAAGGACGAGAGCTATCAGCTCAAGGTCCAATACAATATACTAGTACGCCATCTCTTAAATGATTCATTTAAGATCGCGCAACAATTTCAAATCATTTTCACAAATTTGTGTTGGCTTGTCCAGCTGTCCTCTGCTTCCGTGTTGGCTCACTTGATGTGTTGGCGATGCTCCTGCATCATACTCCTTGGCTTGAAAACTTTCATGGGCTCCTATCCATGAGCTCCTGCACGGTATGCCCATGCTTCTGTATCTCTGCTTCATTATGCCAGCTAGCATCTTCCACTAGGTGGTTCTTCCACTTGACCGGGTACTCATAGTATTGCTTCCTCCCAGTCCTCTTACTCACTCTCTTGTCCAGTATGCATTCCATCTGTGGTTTCTCTACAACTGGCAATTGTTTCACCCACTAGATCACCAGTTGCTCATCACGTTCTGCCCCTGCTTCATCAACTCTATATGGGTATAAATATGTGATGTTGAATATCAGAGATATTCCGATGCCATCCGACAACTCGATCTCATAAGCATTCTCTCCGAATTTTCTCAAGACCTTGCATGGCCCGATTTTCTTCATTTTCAACTTATTGTATGTTCCCCTTGGGAACCTTTCCTTCCTCAAATGTGCCATAACCAGATCACCAACTTCAAACTGAAGTTGTCTCCGATGCTGGTCTGCTCTGTGCTTGTACTCCTGGCTTGATTTCAACAGTCGCTCCTTCACCCTGCTGTGAAGTTCCTTCATCGCCTCAACGAACTCTTCTGCACTAGAACTGCTAGTAGAAGTCTATTATGAATCCCTTAATTCAGAAACTCCCCTCGGCTACATCCCATACACAATCTGAAATGGACTTCTGCCTGTGCTCCGATTTACTGAATCATTATATGCGAACTCTGCCTATGGCAATATATTATCCCAACTGCTATGGTGCTCCACCACTAAGCTCATCAGTAAGTCTCCCAGACTCCTGTTGACCACTTCTGTCTACCCATCTGTCTGAGGATGATAAGCTGAACTAAAAATCAGATTAGTCCCCAGCTTCTTCCATAATGTCCTCCAAAAATGTGCTATGAATTTCGTGTCTCTGTCCGAAACTATACTTTTTGGCAACCCATGAAGTCGAATGACCTCCTTGAAAAACAGATTTGTGATGTGTGTTGCATTGCTGGTCTTCTGGCATGGGATAAAATGTGTCATTTTGGAAAACCTATCCACTACCACAAAGATTGAATCAACACCTCTTTGTGTCTTTGGCAATCCTAACACAAAATCCATGTTTATTGCCTCCCACGGCCTCTCTGGTATGGGTAATGGTTGATAAAATCCCTCATTATGCTTCCTTCCCTTCGAATGATGGAAAACTCTACATCTGTCAACAAATCTCTTGACTTCTGACCGCATCCCTGGCCAAAAGTAAGACTCGCTCAGCTTCGCGAATGTCTTATCATGACCGAAATGTCCGATCAATCCTCCACTGTGTTTTTCCTTTAGCAGATTTTCCCTCATGGAGCAATTCAGAATGCACAATTGATTGCCTCTGAACAATAATCCCTCCTGGATCATGTAGTCTATCCAAGGGCTTCTGTCTCTGAGAACTGGATTCTCAGCTGCTTCATACGCTTCTGCAAAATTTGCATCACCTGCGTACATGTCCCTGAGGTTTTCAAAACCCAATGTTTTGACTCGAAATTTCTGCAGCAACAAACACTTCCTGCTCAAAGCATCAGCCACTTTATTAGCAGTACCTGAAATGTGTTTAATCACAAATGTGAAGTTATGCATATACTCTACCCATTTTGCATGTTTCTGATTCAACTTCTCCTGTTGAGTCACAAACTGCAATGCATGATTGTCACTATATAAAACAAATTCTTTCGGGATCAAGTAATGCCTCCACTTCTTCAATGCTTGAATGATAGCATAGAATTCCTTATCATACGTGGAGTATTTTAGTTTTGCCTCATCCAGCTTCTCGCTGAAATATGCAATTGGCCTGTCTTCCTAACTCAAGACCGCTCCTATGGCAAACCCGCTTGCATCACATTTCACCTTAAATGTCTTCTGGAAATTCGGCAACACCAGAACCGGTTGTTCCGTGATCTTTAGCTTCAATAGATTGAATCTCTTCTCAGCCTCTGCTGTCTAGTGAAAATACTTATGCTGCTTCTTCACTGTATCCATCATTGCTGCGCTAATTCCACTGAAATTCCTGATGCATTTTCAGTAGAAATTAGCCAAACCATGAAAACTTCTCACCTCGAATACATTTATCGGTGATGACCAATTCTTGATCACTTCCACTTTATCCGGATCCATCCTCAACTCATTCGTTGAAATAACAAAACCCAAGTAAATGAGTTATGTCTTCATAAATGAAGATTTTCTCATGTTGATCAACAACTTCTCCTGCCGTAGCTTCCTCATCATAATGGCCAAATGCTTCAGATGTTCATCCTTCATCTTACTGAAAATCAATATGTCATCCAGATATACGATGACAAATTTCCTGATGAAATCCTTCAGGACTTCATTCATCAGCCTCATGAAGGTACTCGGTGCATTCGTCAAGCCAAACGGCATGACTAGCCATTCATACAGTCCTTCATTGGTTTTGAAGGATGTCTTCCACTCATCGCCTTCTCTCATGCGAATCTGATGATACCCATTTTTCAAATCAATCTTTGAAAAATACTTTGCCCCACTCGGGCAATCCATCAGATCATCCATTCTTGGCAATGGGAATCTGTACCTGATGGTTATCTTGTTGATCGCCCTCGAGTCAGTACACATTCTCCAGCCTCCATCCTTCTTTGGACTGAGTACTCTCGGAACGACACATGGACTCAAGCTCTCCCTGACTAATCCTTTGTCCAACAACTCCTAGACCTGCCTCTTGACCTCTTCATTTTCTTGCGGCGTCAACCTGTACGCGGCTTTATTCGGAAAACTGGGTCCTGGTATGAGATCTATATGATGACTCACACTCCTCATCGGTGGCAACGAACGAGGTAATTCGTCTACCACGATATCAGCGAACTCTTCCAGCAGTTCCTGAATCTCATTTGGTAGATCATCCACTCTTGTGCTAGTCAGAACAATTCTGGGTTTTCTGACCACAAAGAACTGTGGATCTTTTTTTCTTTTTACTTCCGTAAGACATTCCTTCCCACTCATGAGAAGTATTGTGTTGTTCACTTCCGGCTTCACCTCCTTATCCTTTATCAGAAGCAACCTGTGTGTCCTCCCATTTTTCTCCAGGGTATATGTGTTGATCCTCCCGTCATGAACCACATTTCTATCATATTGCCATGGTCTACCTAGTAATAAGTGGAAAACATCCATGGGAATGACATCACATAGTACTTTATCATTATACTCCCCTATCTTGAATTCTACCAAGAATTGTTTAGTGACACTTACCTGATGTCCCTTCTGTAGCCATGAAACTTTGTATGGACTCGGGTGATCATTTGTCTCCAGATCCAGCTTTTCCACCATCTCGGTTGAAACGAGATTATCTGTGCTACCGCCGTCCATGATAACCTTTCATACCCTATCCTTGGTCTTGCAAGTTGTTCTAAAAAGTCTGGTCCTTTGAGATAAGTCCTCCACCTCCTTCCCGGGTGTTAAGAGAACTTTACGCATCATCAGTGACCTTCCACCTTCTGTATCTTCGGCCTCAACATCCCGCTTCTGCGCTTCGGTGATGTGAGCTTCCCTAACATCTTTCTTTTTCTCTGGACACTCGAACGACCTATGCCCATTTTTTCCACATGTGAAACATGTGATGATTCCACCTCTTCCTCTTCCTCTACCTCTGGTACAAGGAAAAGTGTTTGCGTCAACATAATCTCCTCCCTTCTGCTCTGTATGCTGTACTCTTTGTTCAACATATGGTCCTCTCTGTGAGGTCCCACCTCTCTCAATTTTACCCTGAGGTTTCTTCCATTCCTCCTTAGGCTTCTGGTACTTGTGCTGGGCAACTGACTTTCCTCTGGGCTGATTCCTGCCTCGCCCTCACTGACCTTGCTTATGGCTCAGATTCTCTTCTGCTTTCAAATACATTTGATAGGAATCCTCCACAGTTCGGATGGTCGCCATACTCAATTCATCCTGAATGTCGTATCTCAGGCCATTTAGATATCTAGCAACCTTCTCATCATCACTCTCCCGATGACCTACTCTGATGTTCAGTCGATAGAAATCCTCAATGTATTCTTTCACTGTCATCAGCTTCTGTCTCAGGTTCTGCATCCTCCTGAACAGAGTAATTTGATAGTCTCTTGGGATGAACTTCGCCTTCATCTTCACAATCATTTGATCCCAACTCTTGATCTTCTTCTTACCTTTGTAGCGTCTGTCAACTTGTAGCTCGTCCCACCATAATGCTGCATGCCCTTTCAAACGTGTGACAGCATGTCTAACTTTCTTATCCTCTTCGATATCTTCATAATCGAAGTAGGTGTCAAGAGCTCTAATCCAATCTAGAAGCTCCTCTGCATCCAAGTTTCCCTCATAAACTAGAATGTCCATTCTTGCCTTCACACCCATCCGCGCAATAACTTTAATTAGGCGTTCATTCGCTGCATCCTCGACTGCAACTTCCTGTTCACGTTCAACCTTGACTTCATCCTCGGAATCACTCAAATCCCCTGCACTAGCTGTGTGTCTTTGCACTGTCTCCATCTCCTCGAGTCTTGCTCGGAGATCACGCATCTGTCTCTCCATTTCCAGATTTCCTACCGGCCTGCCTCTTCTCTGCACCTCCCTATCCTCCATATCGGGTGATTTTCTCTCTCTTCTTGGTGGCATGGTGAATCCTCTTCTCTGCTACAGAAAGAAAAGAAATATTCCTGCTCTGATACCACTTTGATGGCAGGCACACCCTCGGGCACGTCCGCTCACACAGGATCTTCTTTTCCTCTCAGCCCGAAGAACTCAAAGGTTCCTCGAATCCCCTATCAGGAATTTTCCTTACCCACAACAACTCTTCTAAATGATCTCCCTTAGTGATCGAGAAATCGGACCTTGTAGCTTCGCAAGTTCATTGTCTATTTCTGGGCTCTCAAATCCCCGAGAACCGATGGCCAGTCAATGTTGACTTCTTCCCGTACCTATCGGGACTTCTGCTCTATCGTGGTTTCACAACTCGCGATTTCATGCACTTTGAATTGCCGACTCCCGATACCCAATGTGCCAAATCTCCGATGCGTACGTGTGAATTAACCTTTCCACACTTGTCACTTCAATCGGTGTTTCAAAATTCGTGGGATCACGAATCCTAGTGCCAAGGATTTGGGGCTTACCTTTTCCTGACCCCCGATACTATGCCACCTATCCTCCACTATCCCCTGCTGTGACCCACATGACTCTCCTGTCAGGATATCGCGGATCGCGATTCCAAGTTGCAAGAGTTTCCTGTCCTCAGAAACCCCGATTCTCCAATCCCCGACTCCCTGGGATCTACTGACACGCGTCCCTACTGATGAACGATTCAGATCTTGTCGGGATATCGCAGATCACGATATCAAACTATCTGTTCATTTCATCTTTGAAAACCCAGATATGCAAAACTCTGACCCTTCTAGATCCCCTGACACGTGTCCTCCACAACGAACGGTTTTGATTTTATTGGGATATTACGGATCGCGATATCATGATTCTCGTTGCAATCAACTTAGAGCTTTTGCTAGCGATTCCCCGATATGCGATGTCACGTGTAGATTTGACGGTCCTTACGACTCGGATTGACGACTCTGCCCCTCCTGAGCTTCGAACCTCTTCCACACTTACTCTGTAATCTCCTCGCACCTCTGTGAGATCCGACGACCCACAAAACTTCACGAAATCTCCTCAGAGGATTTCGTCTGTCCGTTCTCCCTTTGATGATTCTGCGAAATAAAGAAGTGTCCCTTCACGAGACTCGTTCACCTACTCGCCAATCCTGTGATGCTTCCCTCAGAATTTTAATAGCAGCTTCCCTGTGCTTATCCTTCAGTGAATTCGAAGGCCTATTCCTCTTGAGCTTATTCACAACTCTCAAGTCCTTCAGAGAGCTTCTTGTGCGCACTCCTTGCGGAAAGTTTTCAACAATGTTTAAGTGTTGAAGTTGCTTGACTCTGCACACACCTGCAGCAACAGTCTTCTATTACTTTACTCAAAACCAAAACTCTGAGGCTTAACTTGGCCTGCACACTCCTTGCACGGCACTGTGCCTATCTGCACCTTCGAGGAAATGGGAACAAAAGCTACCTCTAATTGAACCCTTCTGTCAACGCACTCCTTGCGGACAAATTCAACTGCCCTCCTTGCAAGAATCCTCTAGCTCAATTAGAGAAACACTTGAACTCATTCACTCACTCCCTCAGACTTCTATTAAACCATGAAAACAAATACACAACATAAAAAAGCAAATGTATGACAGGAGACAAATATTCATGAGCATATCAACCTCAAATACACAGAGAATAAGACAAACCATGAAATTGAATCAGAACTTCTGCTATTAATTCAAATGTCTATACATGGGTGTTCTTCATACAACTCTCTGCTTGCTCTTCTCTTCTTGCTCCTGTTTCTCCAGCTAATGTTACAATGATACAATGAGGGTGTCTATATCCGTTTTCCCTCTCGGACTCGAAGCTATCAAATCTAGAATTAAAATCCTATCTACGAGCATTAACTAAATTAAATGTTGTCTATATACCTAAGGACGAGAGCTATCCGCTCAAGGTCCAATACAATATACTAGTACGCCATCTCTTAAATGAGTCATTTAAGATCGCGCAACAATTTTAAAGCATTTTCAAAAATTTGTGCTGGCTTGTTCAACTGTCCTCTGCTTCCGCGCTGGCTCGCTTGATGTGTTGGCAATGCTGCTACATCATGTGATCTCCTAGAAGAGGAGCCTACCTGCTTTGAAGAAGCCATTCAGAGGAAAGAATGGGCAGATTCCATGACAGAGGNGCCATTCAGAGGAAAGAATGGGCAGATTCCATGACAGAGGAATACCAATCCATAATGAAGAACAAAGTATGGGAAATAGTTCCTAGACCGAAGAATAAAGATGGGGTATCCTCCAGATGGCTCTTCAAAATAAAACATGCTACAGATGGAAGTATTGAGAAAGATTTGTTGCTTGTGGCTTTTCCCAGAAGAAGGCATTGACTATGAAGATACATTCGCTCATGTGGCCAGATACACTTCGATCAAAACCATCATAGCTCTTGCAACTAAGATGAAGTGGAAGCTGCACCAAATGTACGTGAAGACAACTTTCCTAAATGGTGTCATCGAAGAGGAAGTGTGTATGGAGCAACCTCAAGGATTTGAGGTTGAAGACATGAAGCCTCATGTCTGCAGATTGAAGAAATCCTTATACGAATTGAATCAAGCTCCTAGAGCTTGGTATGGCCATATAGACAGTTTATTGACGAGATTAAGCATTACCAAGAGTAAAGCAGACCCTAATCTCTACTTCAAAATTATGAATAATGAGCCAGTAATCTTAATGCTATATGTGAATGGCTTATTCTTAACTGGAGAAGAAAAGATCATTGTTGAATGTAAAAGGAGAATTGCCTCGGAATTTGAAATGAAATACCTTGGCCTATTTCATTATTTCTTAGGCCTTGAGGTATGGCAGAGTCCTAAAAAGATCTTCCTTAACCAAGGGAAGTATACAATCGAAATCTTGAAGAGATTCGACATGTTGGAATGCAAGCCCATGAATACACCCATGGAAGCAAAGTTGAAGATGTTGGTCGATATGTCGTCAGAATTGATTGATGCCACACTCTATAGACAGATTATTGGATCGTTGATGTACCTGATGAACACCAGACCAAACATTTGTTTTGTCATGAACACCTTGAGTTAGTTTCTGGTAGAACCCAGATGTGTTCACCTATTGGCTGCAAAATGTGTGATGAGGTACCTTAAAGGTACAATAGATTATGGTCTCAGCTATGATGGAGATCATAATTTCACATTGAGTTGATATATTGATGCAGATTGGGCAGGAAGTGTTTTTGACAGGAAAATCACTTCAGGAAGTTGTTTCATTTTGGGATCAGCTATGATCTCGTGGCAGAGTAGGAAGCAATCTAGCATTTCTCTCAGCATAGCGGAAGCAAAATACATTGTCGCATGTTTTGCTAGCTGGGAAGCTATATGGATTCAAAAGTTGTTAACCGGCCTATTGGACGTAGAGATGAGAGCAACCTTGATTCTATGTGACAACCAGATCTGCATAAAGATGACAGAGAATCTTGTATTCCACGACAGGTCTAAGCACATAGAGATCCATTATCATTACATCCGTGACATGGTACAGAGATGAGTTTTGAAGCTCTAGTACATTAACACGAATGAACAGGTTGTTGACATGTCGACCAATCCCCTATCTCATGTGAAGTTTGAGTACTTCCAAGATAAGCTTGGCATAGTCCGAAAGGACCTTCCTCGAAAGGGGGAGTAGTTTTTTTGATGAGATATTCCCTGCTTCCGACCTTGTGGTTGTGACATAAAGCAAGATGAGATGTTGTTCCTTGCTTCTAACCTAGTTGTTAGATGTAAAGCAAGATGTGGTGTTCCTTGCTTTTGACCTAGTTGTCAGACGTAAAGAAAGATGTGTTGTTCTTTGCTTCTGACCGAGTTGTCAGACGTAAAGCAAGATGAGATGTGTTCCTTTCTTATGACCAAGTTGTCAGACGTAAAGAAAGATGGGATGTGTTCCTTTCTTCTGACTGAGTTGTCAGATGTAAAGCAAGATGAGATGTGTTCCTTGCTTCTGACTGAGTTGTCAGACGTAAGGCAAGATGAGATGTTCCTTGCTTTTGACCTAGTTTTCAGACATAAAGTAAGATGAGATGTTCCTTGCTTTCGACCTGATGGTCGCGACGTAAAGAAAGATGATGTGTGACTAGTACTATGCTTCCAGTTGTATAGCTGCGACGTAAAGCAAGTCTAGTTCCCTGCTTCCAACCTGATGGTTGTGACGTAAAGTAGGATGTGTACCTTTCTTCCGACCTAATGGTTGTGACGTAAAGCAAGACGATATGATGAGACTAGCACTGAGCTTTCGGCTGGATAACTGTGACGTAAAGCCAGTCTAGTATCCTGCTTCCGACCGGATGGTTGTGATGTAAAGAAGGACGAGTATATTACTTCCAGCTTGAGTGCTGTGGCATAAAGGAAGACATTGAGATAAGACAAGTACTGAGCTTCCATATTGACAGCTATGACGTAAATCCAGTCTTGTATTATTATGAGATAGCCTTGCGTTGTGATGATGATGATGTTGTCCTCCCACTTGATGTTGTTGATGATGTTGTCCTCTCTCTCTCACATGATGCTGCTGAAGAATACCCTTCTTGGTAAGGGGGAGTGTTGAAATATTGTAACTGCAAAGAGTATTCTTATTATTATTGATATATTATTCATAGGATCAATCCCCATTGTGGATTGATCATGTCGGTTATTGT